>JAXIVJ010017402.1:0-26201 GCA_036785665.1 Chirona hameri
CTCACCAGATGCCAGAGTCCACTCCAATCCGGCTCCCACCCAGTGATCTCACCAGATGCCAGAGTCCACTCCAATCCGGCTCCCACCCAGTGATCTCAGCCTCCAGAGTCCACTCCAATCCGGCTCCCACCCAGTGATCTCAGCTCCAGAGTCCACTCCAATCCGGCTCCCACCCAGTGATCTCACCAGATGCCAGAGTCCACTCCAATCCGGCTCCCACCCAGTGATCTCAGCCATCCAGAGTCCACTCCAATCCGGCTCCCACCCAGTGATCTCAGCCTCCAGAGTCCACTCCAATCCGGCTCCCACCCAGTGATCTCACCAGATGCCAGAGTCCACTCCAATCCGGCTCCCACCCAGTGATCTCAGCCTCCAGAGTCCACTCCAATCCGGCTCCCACCCAGTGATCTCAGCCTCCAGAGTCCACTCCAATCCGGCTCCCACCCAGTGATCTCACCAGATGCCAGAGTCCACTCCAATCCGGCTCCCACCCAGTGATCTCACCAGATGCCAGAGTCCACTCCAATCCGGCTCCCACCCAGTGATCTCAGCCTCCAGAGTCCACTCCAATCCGGCTCCCACCCAGTGATCTCACCAGATGCCAGAGTCCACTCCAATCCGGCTCCCACCCAGTGATCTCACCAGATGCCAGAGTCCACTCCAATCCGGCTCCCACCCAGTGATCTCAGCCTCCAGAGTCCACTCCAATCCGGCTCCCACCCAGTGATCTCACCAGATGCCAGAGTCCACTCCAATCCGGCTCCCACCCAGTGATCTCACCAGATGCCAGAGTCCACTCCAATCCGGCTCCCACCCAGTGATCTCACCAGATGCCAGAGTCCACTCCAATCCGGCTCCCACCCAGTGATCTCAGCCTCCAGAGTCCACTCCAATCCGGCTCCCACCCAGTGATCTCACCAGATGCCAGAGTCCACTCCAATCCGGCTCCCACCCAGTGATCTCACCAGATGCCAGAGTCCACTCCAATCCGGCTCCCACCCAGTGATCTCAGCCTCCAGAGTCCACTCCAATCCGGCTCCCACCCAGTGATCTCACCAGATGCCAGAGTCCACTCCAATCCGGCTCCCACCCAGTGATCTCAGCCTCCAGAGTCCACTCCAATCCGGCTCCCACCCAGTGATCTCACCAGATGCCAGAGTCCACTCCAATCCGGCTCCCACCCAGTGATCTCAGCCTCCAGAGTCCACTCCAATCCGGCTCCCACCCAGTGATCTCAGCCTCCAGAGTCCACTCCAATCCGGCTCCCACCCAGTGATCTCACCAGATGCCAGAGTCCACTCCAATCCGGCTCCCACCCAGTGATCTCACCAGATGCCAGAGTCCACTCCAATCCGGCTCCCACCCAGTGATCTCAGCCTCCAGAGTCCACTCCAATCCGGCTCCCACCCAGTGATCTCACCAGATGCCAGAGTCCACTCCAATCCGGCTCCCACCCAGTGATCTCACCAGATGCCAGAGTCCACTCCAATCCGGCTCCCACCCAGTGATCTCAGCCTCCAGAGTCCACTCCAATCCGGCTCCCACCCAGTGATCTCACCAGATGCCAGAGTCCACTCCAATCCGGCTCCCACCCAGTGATCTCACCAGATGCCAGAGTCCACTCCAATCCGGCTCCCACCCAGTGATCTCACCAGATGCCAGAGTCCACTCCAATCCGGCTCCCACCCAGTGATCTCACCAGATGCCAGAGTCCACTCCAATCCGGCTCCCACCCAGTGATCTCACCAGATGCCAGAGTCCACTCCAATCCGGCTCCCACCCAGTGATCTCACCAGATGCCAGAGTCCACTCCAATCCGGCTCCCACCCAGTGATCTCACCAGATGCCAGAGTCCACTCCAATCCGGCTCCCACCCAGTGATCTCAGCCTCCAGAGTCCACTCCAATCCGGCTCCCACCCAGTGATCTCACCAGATGCCAGAGTCCACTCCAATCCGGCTCCCACCCAGTGATCTCACCAGATGCCAGAGTCCACTCCAATCCGGCTCCCACCCAGTGATCTCAGCCTCCAGAGTCCACTCCAATCCGGCTCCCACCCAGTGATCTCAGCCTCCAGAGTCCACTCCAATCCGGCTCCCACCCAGTGATCTCACCAGATGCCAGAGTCCACTCCAATCCGGCTCCCACCCAGTGATCTCAGCCTCCAGAGTCCACTCCAATCCGGCTCCCACCCAGTGATCTCACCAGATGCCAGAGTCCACTCCAATCCGGCTCCCACCCAGTGATCTCACCAGATGCCAGAGTCCACTCCAATCCGGCTCCCACCCAGTGATCTCACCAGATGCCAGAGTCCACTCCAATCCGGCTCCCACCCAGTGATCTCAGCCTCCAGAGTCCACTCCAATCCGGCTCCCACCCAGTGATCTCACCAGATGCCAGAGTCCACTCCAATCCGGCTCCCACCCAGTGATCTCACCAGATGCCAGAGTCCACTCCAATCCGGCTCCCACCCAGTGATCTCACCAGATGCCAGAGTCCACTCCAATCCGGCTCCCACCCAGTGATCTCACCAGATGCCAGAGTCCACTCCAATCCGGCTCCCACCCAGTGATCTCAGCCTCCAGAGTCCACTCCAATCCGGCTCCCACCCAGTGATCTCACCAGATGCCAGAGTCCACTCCAATCCGGCTCCCACCCAGTGATCTCACCAGATGCCAGAGTCCACTCCAATCCGGCTCCCACCCAGTGATCTCACCAGATGCCAGAGTCCACTCCAATCCGGCTCCCACCCAGTGATCTCAGCCTCCAGAGTCCACTCCAATCCGGCTCCCACCCAGTGATCTCACCAGATGCCAGAGTCCACTCCAATCCGGCTCCCACCCAGTGATCTCACCAGATGCCAGAGTCCACTCCAATCCGGCTCCCACCCAGTGATCTCACCAGATGCCAGAGTCCACTCCAATCCGGCTCCCACCCAGTGATCTCACCAGATGCCAGAGTCCACTCCAATCCGGCTCCCACCCAGTGATCTCACCAGATGCCAGAGTCCACTCCAATCCGGCTCCCACCCAGTGATCTCACCAGATGCCAGAGTCCACTCCAATCCGGCTCCCACCCAGTGATCTCACCAGATGCCAGAGTCCACTCCAATCCGGCTCCCACCCAGTGATCTCACCAGATGCCAGAGTCCACTCCAATCCGGCTCCCACCCAGTGATCTCAGCCTCCAGAGTCCACTCCAATCCGGCTCCCACCCAGTGATCTCACCAGATGCCAGAGTCCACTCCAATCCGGCTCCCACCCAGTGATCTCACCAGATGCCAGAGTCCACTCCAATCCGGCTCCCACCCAGTGATCTCACCAGATGCCAGAGTCCACTCCAATCCGGCTCCCACCCAGTGATCTCACCAGATGCCAGAGTCCACTCCAATCCGGCTCCCACCCAGTGATCTCAGCCTCCAGAGTCCACTCCAATCCGGCTCCCACCCAGTGATCTCAGCCTGCCAGAGTCCACTCCAATCCGGCTCCCACCCAGTGATCTCACCAGATGCCAGAGTCCACTCCAATCCGGCTCCCACCCAGTGATCTCACCAGATGCCAGAGTCCACTCCAATCCGGCTCCCACCCAGTGATCTCACCAGATGCCAGAGTCCACTCCAATCCGGCTCCCACCCAGTGATCTCAGCCTCCAGAGTCCACTCCAATCCGGCTCCCACCCAGTGATCTCACCAGATGCCAGAGTCCACTCCAATCCGGCTCCCACCCAGTGATCTCACCAGATGCCAGAGTCCACTCCAATCCGGCTCCCACCCAGTGATCTCACCAGATGCCAGAGTCCACTCCAATCCGGCTCCCACCCAGTGATCTCAGCCTCCAGAGTCCACTCCAATCCGGCTCCCACCCAGTGATCTCACCAGATGCCAGAGTCCACTCCAATCCGGCTCCCACCCAGTGATCTCACCAGATGCCAGAGTCCACTCCAATCCGGCTCCCACCCAGTGATCTCACCAGATGCCAGAGTCCACTCCAATCCGGCTCCCACCCAGTGATCTCACCAGATGCCAGAGTCCACTCCAATCCGGCTCCCACCCAGTGATCTCACCAGATGCCAGAGTCCACTCCAATCCGGCTCCCACCCAGTGATCTCACCAGATGCCAGAGTCCACTCCAATCCGGCTCCCACCCAGTGATCTCAGCCTCCAGAGTCCACTCCAATCCGGCTCCCACCCAGTGATCTCAGCCTCCAGAGTCCACTCCAATCCGGCTCCCACCCAGTGATCTCACCAGATGCCAGAGTCCACTCCAATCCGGCTCCCACCCAGTGATCTCACCAGATGCCAGAGTCCACTCCAATCCGGCTCCCACCCAGTGATCTCACCAGATGCCAGAGTCCACTCCAATCCGGCTCCCACCCAGTGATCTCAGCCTCCAGAGTCCACTCCAATCCGGCTCCCACCCAGTGATCTCACCAGATGCCAGAGTCCACTCCAATCCGGCTCCCACCCAGTGATCTCAGCCTCCAGAGTCCACTCCAATCCGGCTCCCACCCAGTGATCTCAGCCTCCAGAGTCCACTCCAATCCGGCTCCCACCCAGTGATCTCACCAGATGCCAGAGTCCACTCCAATCCGGCTCCCACCCAGTGATCTCACCAGATGCCAGAGTCCACTCCAATCCGGCTCCCACCCAGTGATCTCACCAGATGCCAGAGTCCACTCCAATCCGGCTCCCACCCAGTGATCTCAGCCTCCAGAGTCCACTCCAATCCGGCTCCCACCCAGTGATCTCACCAGATGCCAGAGTCCACTCCAATCCGGCTCCCACCCAGTGATCTCAGCCTCCAGAGTCCACTCCAATCCGGCTCCCACCCAGTGATCTCAGCCTCCAGAGTCCACTCCAATCCGGCTCCCACCCAGTGATCTCAGCCTCCAGAGTCCACTCCAATCCGGCTCCCACCCAGTGATCTCAGCCTCCAGAGTCCACTCCAATCCGGCTCCCACCCAGTGATCTCAGCCTCCAGAGTCCACTCCAATCCGGCTCCCACCCAGTGATCTCAGCCTCCAGAGTCCACTCCAATCCGGCTCCCACCCAGTGATCTCAGCCTCCAGAGTCCACTCCAATCCGGCTCCCACCCAGTGATCTCACCAGATGCCAGAGTCCACTCCAATCCGGCTCCCACCCAGTGATCTCACCAGATGCCAGAGTCCACTCCAATCCGGCTCCCACCCAGTGATCTCAGCCTCCAGAGTCCACTCCAATCCGGCTCCCACCCAGTGATCTCAGCCTCCAGAGTCCACTCCAATCCGGCTCCCACCCAGTGATCTCAGCCTCCAGAGTCCACTCCAATCCGGCTCCCACCCAGTGATCTCAGCCTCCAGAGTCCACTCCAATCCGGCTCCCACCCAGTGATCTCACCAGATGCCAGAGTCCACTCCAATCCGGCTCCCACCCAGTGATCTCACCAGATGCCAGAGTCCACTCCAATCCGGCTCCCACCCAGTGATCTCAGCCTCCAGAGTCCACTCCAATCCGGCTCCCACCCAGTGATCTCAGCCTCCAGAGTCCACTCCAATCCGGCTCCCACCCAGTGATCTCAGCCTCCAGAGTCCACTCCAATCCGGCTCCCACCCAGTGATCTCACCAGATGCCAGAGTCCACTCCAATCCGGCTCCCACCCAGTGATCTCACCAGATGCCAGAGTCCACTCCAATCCGGCTCCCACCCAGTGATCTCAGCCTCCAGAGTCCACTCCAATCCGGCTCCCACCCAGTGATCTCACCAGATGCCAGAGTCCACTCCAATCCGGCTCCCACCCAGTGATCTCAGCCTCCAGAGTCCACTCCAATCCGGCTCCCACCCAGTGATCTCACCAGATGCCAGAGTCCACTCCAATCCGGCTCCCACCCAGTGATCTCAGCCTCCAGAGTCCACTCCAATCCGGCTCCCACCCAGTGATCTCACCAGATGCCAGAGTCCACTCCAATCCGGCTCCCACCCAGTGATCTCAGCCTCCAGAGTCCACTCCAATCCGGCTCCCACCCAGTGATCTCACCAGATGCCAGAGTCCACTCCAATCCGGCTCCCACCCAGTGATCTCACCAGATGCCAGAGTCCACTCCAATCCGGCTCCCACCCAGTGATCTCACCAGATGCCAGAGTCCACTCCAATCCGGCTCCCACCCAGTGATCTCACCAGATGCCAGAGTCCACTCCAATCCGGCTCCCACCCAGTGATCTCAGCCTCCAGAGTCCACTCCAATCCGGCTCCCACCCAGTGATCTCAGCCTCCAGAGTCCACTCCAATCCGGCTCCCACCCAGTGATCTCAGCCTCCAGAGTCCACTCCAATCCGGCTCCCACCCAGTGATCTCAGCAGATGCCAGAGTCCACTCCAATCCGGCTCCCACCCAGTGATCTCAGCCTCCAGAGTCCACTCCAATCCGGCTCCCACCCAGTGATCTCACCAGATGCCAGAGTCCACTCCAATCCGGCTCCCACCCAGTGATCTCAGCCTCCAGAGTCCACTCCAATCCGGCTCCCACCCAGTGATCTCAGCCTCCAGAGTCCACTCCAATCCGGCTCCCACCCAGTGATCTCACCAGATGCCAGAGTCCACTCCAATCCGGCTCCCACCCAGTGATCTCAGCCTCCAGAGTCCACTCCAATCCGGCTCCCACCCAGTGATCTCAGCCTCCAGAGTCCACTCCAATCCGGCTCCCACCCAGTGATCTCACCAGATGCCAGAGTCCACTCCAATCCGGCTCCCACCCAGTGATCTCACCAGATGCCAGAGTCCACTCCAATCCGGCTCCCACCCAGTGATCTCAGCCTCCAGAGTCCACTCCAATCCGGCTCCCACCCAGTGATCTCAGCCTCCAGAGTCCACTCCAATCCGGCTCCCACCCAGTGATCTCACCAGATGCCAGAGTCCACTCCAATCCGGCTCCCACCCAGTGATCTCAGCCTCCAGAGTCCACTCCAATCCGGCTCCCACCCAGTGATCTCAGCCTCCAGAGTCCACTCCAATCCGGCTCCCACCCAGTGATCTCACCAGATGCCAGAGTCCACTCCAATCCGGCTCCCACCCAGTGATCTCAGCCTCCAGAGTCCACTCCAATCCGGCTCCCACCCAGTGATCTCAGCCTCCAGAGTCCACTCCAATCCGGCTCCCACCCAGTGATCTCACCAGATGCCAGAGTCCACTCCAATCCGGCTCCCACCCAGTGATCTCACCAGATGCCAGAGTCCACTCCAATCCGGCTCCCACCCAGTGATCTCAGCCTCCAGAGTCCACTCCAATCCGGCTCCCACCCAGTGATCTCACCAGATGCCAGAGTCCACTCCAATCCGGCTCCCACCCAGTGATCTCACCAGATGCCAGAGTCCACTCCAATCCGGCTCCCACCCAGTGATCTCAGCCTCCAGAGTCCACTCCAATCCGGCTCCCACCCAGTGATCTCACCAGATGCCAGAGTCCACTCCAATCCGGCTCCCACCCAGTGATCTCACCAGATGCCAGAGTCCACTCCAATCCGGCTCCCACCCAGTGATCTCACCAGATGCCAGAGTCCACTCCAATCCGGCTCCCACCCAGTGATCTCAGCCTCCAGAGTCCACTCCAATCCGGCTCCCACCCAGTGATCTCACCAGATGCCAGAGTCCACTCCAATCCGGCTCCCACCCAGTGATCTCACCAGATGCCAGAGTCCACTCCAATCCGGCTCCCACCCAGTGATCTCAGCCTCCAGAGTCCACTCCAATCCGGCTCCCACCCAGTGATCTCACCAGATGCCAGAGTCCACTCCAATCCGGCTCCCACCCAGTGATCTCAGCCTCCAGAGTCCACTCCAATCCGGCTCCCACCCAGTGATCTCACCAGATGCCAGAGTCCACTCCAATCCGGCTCCCACCCAGTGATCTCAGCCTCCAGAGTCCACTCCAATCCGGCTCCCACCCAGTGATCTCACCAGATGCCAGAGTCCACTCCAATCCGGCTCCCACCCAGTGATCTCAGCCTCCAGAGTCCACTCCAATCCGGCTCCCACCCAGTGATCTCACCAGATGCCAGAGTCCACTCCAATCCGGCTCCCACCCAGTGATCTCACCAGATGCCAGAGTCCACTCCAATCCGGCTCCCACCCAGTGATCTCAGCCTCCAGAGTCCACTCCAATCCGGCTCCCACCCAGTGATCTCACCAGATGCCAGAGTCCACTCCAATCCGGCTCCCACCCAGTGATCTCACCAGATGCCAGAGTCCACTCCAATCCGGCTCCCACCCAGTGATCTCAGCCTCCAGAGTCCACTCCAATCCGGCTCCCACCCAGTGATCTCACCAGATGCCAGAGTCCACTCCAATCCGGCTCCCACCCAGTGATCTCACCAGATGCCAGAGTCCACTCCAATCCGGCTCCCACCCAGTGATCTCAGCAGATGCCAGAGTCCACTCCAATCCGGCTCCCACCCAGTGATCTCACCAGATGCCAGAGTCCACTCCAATCCGGCTCCCACCCAGTGATCTCACCAGATGCCAGAGTCCACTCCAATCCGGCTCCCACCCAGTGATCTCACCAGATGCCAGAGTCCACTCCAATCCGGCTCCCACCCAGTGATCTCACCAGATGCCAGAGTCCACTCCAATCCGGCTCCCACCCAGTGATCTCAGCCTCCAGAGTCCACTCCAATCCGGCTCCCACCCAGTGATCTCACCAGATGCCAGAGTCCACTCCAATCCGGCTCCCACCCAGTGATCTCACCAGATGCCAGAGTCCACTCCAATCCGGCTCCCACCCAGTGATCTCAGCCTCCAGAGTCCACTCCAATCCGGCTCCCACCCAGTGATCTCAGCCTCCAGAGTCCACTCCAATCCGGCTCCCACCCAGTGATCTCACCAGATGCCAGAGTCCACTCCAATCCGGCTCCCACCCAGTGATCTCAGCCTCCAGAGTCCACTCCAATCCGGCTCCCACCCAGTGATCTCACCAGATGCCAGAGTCCACTCCAATCCGGCTCCCACCCAGTGATCTCACCAGATGCCAGAGTCCACTCCAATCCGGCTCCCACCCAGTGATCTCACCAGATGCCAGAGTCCACTCCAATCCGGCTCCCACCCAGTGATCTCAGCCTCCAGAGTCCACTCCAATCCGGCTCCCACCCAGTGATCTCACCAGATGCCAGAGTCCACTCCAATCCGGCTCCCACCCAGTGATCTCACCAGATGCCAGAGTCCACTCCAATCCGGCTCCCACCCAGTGATCTCAGCCTCCAGAGTCCACTCCAATCCGGCTCCCACCCAGTGATCTCACCAGATGCCAGAGTCCACTCCAATCCGGCTCCCACCCAGTGATCTCACCAGATGCCAGAGTCCACTCCAATCCGGCTCCCACCCAGTGATCTCAGCCTCCAGAGTCCACTCCAATCCGGCTCCCACCCAGTGATCTCACCAGATGCCAGAGTCCACTCCAATCCGGCTCCCACCCAGTGATCTCACCAGATGCCAGAGTCCACTCCAATCCGGCTCCCACCCAGTGATCTCCAGCTGCCAGAGTCCACTCCAATCCGGCTCCCACCCAGTGATCTCACCAGATGCCAGAGTCCACTCCAATCCGGCTCCCACCCAGTGATCTCACCAGATGCCAGAGTCCACTCCAATCCGGCTCCCACCCAGTGATCTCAGCCTCCAGAGTCCACTCCAATCCGGCTCCCACCCAGTGATCTCACCAGATGCCAGAGTCCACTCCAATCCGGCTCCCACCCAGTGATCTCACCAGATGCCAGAGTCCACTCCAATCCGGCTCCCACCCAGTGATCTCAGCCTCCAGAGTCCACTCCAATCCGGCTCCCACCCAGTGATCTCACCAGATGCCAGAGTCCACTCCAATCCGGCTCCCACCCAGTGATCTCACCAGATGCCAGAGTCCACTCCAATCCGGCTCCCACCCAGTGATCTCACCAGATGCCAGAGTCCACTCCAATCCGGCTCCCACCCAGTGATCTCACCAGATGCCAGAGTCCACTCCAATCCGGCTCCCACCCAGTGATCTCACCAGATGCCAGAGTCCACTCCAATCCGGCTCCCACCCAGTGATCTCACCAGATGCCAGAGTCCACTCCAATCCGGCTCCCACCCAGTGATCTCAGCCTCCAGAGTCCACTCCAATCCGGCTCCCACCCAGTGATCTCACCAGATGCCAGAGTCCACTCCAATCCGGCTCCCACCCAGTGATCTCACCAGATGCCAGAGTCCACTCCAATCCGGCTCCCACCCAGTGATCTCAGCCTCCAGAGTCCACTCCAATCCGGCTCCCACCCAGTGATCTCACCAGATGCCAGAGTCCACTCCAATCCGGCTCCCACCCAGTGATCTCAGCCTCCAGAGTCCACTCCAATCCGGCTCCCACCCAGTGATCTCAGCCTCCAGAGTCCACTCCAATCCGGCTCCCACCCAGTGATCTCACCAGATGCCAGAGTCCACTCCAATCCGGCTCCCACCCAGTGATCTCACCAGATGCCAGAGTCCACTCCAATCCGGCTCCCACCCAGTGATCTCACCAGATGCCAGAGTCCACTCCAATCCGGCTCCCACCCAGTGATCTCACCAGATGCCAGAGTCCACTCCAATCCGGCTCCCACCCAGTGATCTCAGCCTCCAGAGTCCACTCCAATCCGGCTCCCACCCAGTGATCTCACCAGATGCCAGAGTCCACTCCAATCCGGCTCCCACCCAGTGATCTCAGCCTCCAGAGTCCACTCCAATCCGGCTCCCACCCAGTGATCTCAGCCTCCAGAGTCCACTCCAATCCGGCTCCCACCCAGTGATCTCAGCCTCCAGAGTCCACTCCAATCCGGCTCCCACCCAGTGATCTCAGCCTCCAGAGTCCACTCCAATCCGGCTCCCACCCAGTGATCTCAGCCTCCAGAGTCCACTCCAATCCGGCTCCCACCCAGTGATCTCAGCCTCCAGAGTCCACTCCAATCCGGCTCCCACCCAGTGATCTCAGCCTCCAGAGTCCACTCCAATCCGGCTCCCACCCAGTGATCTCACCAGATGCCAGAGTCCACTCCAATCCGGCTCCCACCCAGTGATCTCACCAGATGCCAGAGTCCACTCCAATCCGGCTCCCACCCAGTGATCTCAGCCTCCAGAGTCCACTCCAATCCGGCTCCCACCCAGTGATCTCAGCCTCCAGAGTCCACTCCAATCCGGCTCCCACCCAGTGATCTCAGCCTCCAGAGTCCACTCCAATCCGGCTCCCACCCAGTGATCTCAGCCTCCAGAGTCCACTCCAATCCGGCTCCCACCCAGTGATCTCACCAGATGCCAGAGTCCACTCCAATCCGGCTCCCACCCAGTGATCTCACCAGATGCCAGAGTCCACTCCAATCCGGCTCCCACCCAGTGATCTCAGCCTCCAGAGTCCACTCCAATCCGGCTCCCACCCAGTGATCTCAGCCTCCAGAGTCCACTCCAATCCGGCTCCCACCCAGTGATCTCACCAGATGCCAGAGTCCACTCCAATCCGGCTCCCACCCAGTGATCTCACCAGATGCCAGAGTCCACTCCAATCCGGCTCCCACCCAGTGATCTCAGCCTCCAGAGTCCACTCCAATCCGGCTCCCACCCAGTGATCTCACCAGATGCCAGAGTCCACTCCAATCCGGCTCCCACCCAGTGATCTCAGCCTCCAGAGTCCACTCCAATCCGGCTCCCACCCAGTGATCTCACCAGATGCCAGAGTCCACTCCAATCCGGCTCCCACCCAGTGATCTCAGCCTCCAGAGTCCACTCCAATCCGGCTCCCACCCAGTGATCTCACCAGATGCCAGAGTCCACTCCAATCCGGCTCCCACCCAGTGATCTCAGCCTCCAGAGTCCACTCCAATCCGGCTCCCACCCAGTGATCTCACCAGATGCCAGAGTCCACTCCAATCCGGCTCCCACCCAGTGATCTCACCAGATGCCAGAGTCCACTCCAATCCGGCTCCCACCCAGTGATCTCACCAGATGCCAGAGTCCACTCCAATCCGGCTCCCACCCAGTGATCTCACCAGATGCCAGAGTCCACTCCAATCCGGCTCCCACCCAGTGATCTCAGCCTCCAGAGTCCACTCCAATCCGGCTCCCACCCAGTGATCTCAGCCTCCAGAGTCCACTCCAATCCGGCTCCCACCCAGTGATCTCAGCCTCCAGAGTCCACTCCAATCCGGCTCCCACCCAGTGATCTCAGCAGATGCCAGAGTCCACTCCAATCCGGCTCCCACCCAGTGATCTCAGCCTCCAGAGTCCACTCCAATCCGGCTCCCACCCAGTGATCTCACCAGATGCCAGAGTCCACTCCAATCCGGCTCCCACCCAGTGATCTCAGCCTCCAGAGTCCACTCCAATCCGGCTCCCACCCAGTGATCTCAGCCTCCAGAGTCCACTCCAATCCGGCTCCCACCCAGTGATCTCACCAGATGCCAGAGTCCACTCCAATCCGGCTCCCACCCAGTGATCTCAGCCTCCAGAGTCCACTCCAATCCGGCTCCCACCCAGTGATCTCAGCCTCCAGAGTCCACTCCAATCCGGCTCCCACCCAGTGATCTCACCAGATGCCAGAGTCCACTCCAATCCGGCTCCCACCCAGTGATCTCACCAGATGCCAGAGTCCACTCCAATCCGGCTCCCACCCAGTGATCTCAGCCTCCAGAGTCCACTCCAATCCGGCTCCCACCCAGTGATCTCAGCCTCCAGAGTCCACTCCAATCCGGCTCCCACCCAGTGATCTCACCAGATGCCAGAGTCCACTCCAATCCGGCTCCCACCCAGTGATCTCAGCCTCCAGAGTCCACTCCAATCCGGCTCCCACCCAGTGATCTCAGCCTCCAGAGTCCACTCCAATCCGGCTCCCACCCAGTGATCTCACCAGATGCCAGAGTCCACTCCAATCCGGCTCCCACCCAGTGATCTCAGCCTCCAGAGTCCACTCCAATCCGGCTCCCACCCAGTGATCTCAGCCTCCAGAGTCCACTCCAATCCGGCTCCCACCCAGTGATCTCACCAGATGCCAGAGTCCACTCCAATCCGGCTCCCACCCAGTGATCTCACCAGATGCCAGAGTCCACTCCAATCCGGCTCCCACCCAGTGATCTCAGCCTCCAGAGTCCACTCCAATCCGGCTCCCACCCAGTGATCTCACCAGATGCCAGAGTCCACTCCAATCCGGCTCCCACCCAGTGATCTCACCAGATGCCAGAGTCCACTCCAATCCGGCTCCCACCCAGTGATCTCAGCCTCCAGAGTCCACTCCAATCCGGCTCCCACCCAGTGATCTCACCAGATGCCAGAGTCCACTCCAATCCGGCTCCCACCCAGTGATCTCACCAGATGCCAGAGTCCACTCCAATCCGGCTCCCACCCAGTGATCTCACCAGATGCCAGAGTCCACTCCAATCCGGCTCCCACCCAGTGATCTCAGCCTCCAGAGTCCACTCCAATCCGGCTCCCACCCAGTGATCTCACCAGATGCCAGAGTCCACTCCAATCCGGCTCCCACCCAGTGATCTCACCAGATGCCAGAGTCCACTCCAATCCGGCTCCCACCCAGTGATCTCAGCCTCCAGAGTCCACTCCAATCCGGCTCCCACCCAGTGATCTCACCAGATGCCAGAGTCCACTCCAATCCGGCTCCCACCCAGTGATCTCAGCCTCCAGAGTCCACTCCAATCCGGCTCCCACCCAGTGATCTCACCAGATGCCAGAGTCCACTCCAATCCGGCTCCCACCCAGTGATCTCAGCCTCCAGAGTCCACTCCAATCCGGCTCCCACCCAGTGATCTCAGCCTCCAGAGTCCACTCCAATCCGGCTCCCACCCAGTGATCTCACCAGATGCCAGAGTCCACTCCAATCCGGCTCCCACCCAGTGATCTCACCAGATGCCAGAGTCCACTCCAATCCGGCTCCCACCCAGTGATCTCAGCCTCCAGAGTCCACTCCAATCCGGCTCCCACCCAGTGATCTCACCAGATGCCAGAGTCCACTCCAATCCGGCTCCCACCCAGTGATCTCACCAGATGCCAGAGTCCACTCCAATCCGGCTCCCACCCAGTGATCTCAGCCTCCAGAGTCCACTCCAATCCGGCTCCCACCCAGTGATCTCACCAGATGCCAGAGTCCACTCCAATCCGGCTCCCACCCAGTGATCTCACCAGATGCCAGAGTCCACTCCAATCCGGCTCCCACCCAGTGATCTCAGCAGATGCCAGAGTCCACTCCAATCCGGCTCCCACCCAGTGATCTCACCAGATGCCAGAGTCCACTCCAATCCGGCTCCCACCCAGTGATCTCACCAGATGCCAGAGTCCACTCCAATCCGGCTCCCACCCAGTGATCTCACCAGATGCCAGAGTCCACTCCAATCCGGCTCCCACCCAGTGATCTCACCAGATGCCAGAGTCCACTCCAATCCGGCTCCCACCCAGTGATCTCAGCCTCCAGAGTCCACTCCAATCCGGCTCCCACCCAGTGATCTCACCAGATGCCAGAGTCCACTCCAATCCGGCTCCCACCCAGTGATCTCACCAGATGCCAGAGTCCACTCCAATCCGGCTCCCACCCAGTGATCTCAGCCTCCAGAGTCCACTCCAATCCGGCTCCCACCCAGTGATCTCAGCCTCCAGAGTCCACTCCAATCCGGCTCCCACCCAGTGATCTCACCAGATGCCAGAGTCCACTCCAATCCGGCTCCCACCCAGTGATCTCAGCCTCCAGAGTCCACTCCAATCCGGCTCCCACCCAGTGATCTCACCAGATGCCAGAGTCCACTCCAATCCGGCTCCCACCCAGTGATCTCACCAGATGCCAGAGTCCACTCCAATCCGGCTCCCACCCAGTGATCTCACCAGATGCCAGAGTCCACTCCAATCCGGCTCCCACCCAGTGATCTCAGCCTCCAGAGTCCACTCCAATCCGGCTCCCACCCAGTGATCTCACCAGATGCCAGAGTCCACTCCAATCCGGCTCCCACCCAGTGATCTCACCAGATGCCAGAGTCCACTCCAATCCGGCTCCCACCCAGTGATCTCACCAGATGCCAGAGTCCACTCCAATCCGGCTCCCACCCAGTGATCTCACCAGATGCCAGAGTCCACTCCAATCCGGCTCCCACCCAGTGATCTCCAGCCTCCAGAGTCCACTCCAATCCGGCTCCCACCCAGTGATCTCACCAGATGCCAGAGTCCACTCCAATCCGGCTCCCACCCAGTGATCTCACCAGATGCCAGAGTCCACTCCAATCCGGCTCCCACCCAGTGATCTCACCAGATGCCAGAGTCCACTCCAATCCGGCTCCCACCCAGTGATCTCAGCCTCCAGAGTCCACTCCAATCCGGCTCCCACCCAGTGATCTCACCAGATGCCAGAGTCCACTCCAATCCGGCTCCCACCCAGTGATCTCACCAGATGCCAGAGTCCACTCCAATCCGGCTCCCACCCAGTGATCTCACCAGATGCCAGAGTCCACTCCAATCCGGCTCCCACCCAGTGATCTCACCAGATGCCAGAGTCCACTCCAATCCGGCTCCCACCCAGTGATCTCACCAGATGCCAGAGTCCACTCCAATCCGGCTCCCACCCAGTGATCTCACCAGATGCCAGAGTCCACTCCAATCCGGCTCCCACCCAGTGATCTCACCAGATGCCAGAGTCCACTCCAATCCGGCTCCCACCCAGTGATCTCACCAGATGCCAGAGTCCACTCCAATCCGGCTCCCACCCAGTGATCTCAGCCTCCAGAGTCCACTCCAATCCGGCTCCCACCCAGTGATCTCACCAGATGCCAGAGTCCACTCCAATCCGGCTCCCACCCAGTGATCTCACCAGATGCCAGAGTCCACTCCAATCCGGCTCCCACCCAGTGATCTCACCAGATGCCAGAGTCCACTCCAATCCGGCTCCCACCCAGTGATCTCACCAGATGCCAGAGTCCACTCCAATCCGGCTCCCACCCAGTGATCTCAGCCTCCAGAGTCCACTCCAATCCGGCTCCCACCCAGTGATCTCAGCCTCCAGAGTCCACTCCAATCCGGCTCCCACCCAGTGATCTCACCAGATGCCAGAGTCCACTCCAATCCGGCTCCCACCCAGTGATCTCACCAGATGCCAGAGTCCACTCCAATCCGGCTCCCACCCAGTGATCTCACCAGATGCCAGAGTCCACTCCAATCCGGCTCCCACCCAGTGATCTCAGCCTCCAGAGTCCACTCCAATCCGGCTCCCACCCAGTGATCTCAGCCTCCAGAGTCCACTCCAATCCGGCTCCCACCCAGTGATCTCACCAGATGCCAGAGTCCACTCCAATCCGGCTCCCACCCAGTGATCTCACCAGATGCCAGAGTCCACTCCAATCCGGCTCCCACCCAGTGATCTCAGCCTCCAGAGTCCACTCCAATCCGGCTCCCACCCAGTGATCTCACCAGATGCCAGAGTCCACTCCAATCCGGCTCCCACCCAGTGATCTCACCAGATGCCAGAGTTCCACTCCAATCCGGCTCCCACCCAGTGATCTCACCAGATGCCAGAGTCCACTCCAATCCGGCTCCCACCCAGTGATCTCACCAGATGCCAGAGTCCACTCCAATCCGGCTCCCACCCAGTGATCTCACCAGATGCCAGAGTCCACTCCAATCCGGCTCCCACCCAGTGATCTCACCAGATGCCAGAGTCCACTCCAATCCGGCTCCCACCCAGTGATCTCAGCCTCCAGAGTCCACTCCAATCCGGCTCCCACCCAGTGATCTCAGCCTCCAGAGTCCACTCCAATCCGGCTCCCACCCAGTGATCTCACCAGATGCCAGAGTCCACTCCAATCCGGCTCCCACCCAGTGATCTCACCAGATGCCAGAGTCCACTCCAATCCGGCTCCCACCCAGTGATCTCACCAGATGCCAGAGTCCACTCCAATCCGGCTCCCACCCAGTGATCTCAGCCTCCAGAGTCCACTCCAATCCGGCTCCCACCCAGTGATCTCACCAGATGCCAGAGTCCACTCCAATCCGGCTCCCACCCAGTGATCTCAGCCTCCAGAGTCCACTCCAATCCGGCTCCCACCCAGTGATCTCAGCCTCCAGAGTCCACTCCAATCCGGCTCCCACCCAGTGATCTCAGCATGCCAGAGTCCACTCCAATCCGGCTCCCACCCCAGTGATCTCACCAGATGCCAGAGTCCACTCCAATCCGGCTCCCACCCAGTGATCTCACCAGATGCCAGAGTCCACTCCAATCCGGCTCCCACCCAGTGATCTCAGCCTCCAGAGTCCACTCCAATCCGGCTCCCACCCAGTGATCTCACCAGATGCCAGAGTCCACTCCAATCCGGCTCCCACCCAGTGATCTCAGCCTCCAGAGTCCACTCCAATCCGGCTCCCACCCAGTGATCTCAGCCATCCAGAGTCCACTCAATCCGGCTCCCACCCAGTGATCTCAGCCTCCAGAGTCCACTCCAATCCGGCTCCCACCCAGTGATCTCAGCCATCCAGAGTCCACTCCAATCCGGCTCCCACCCAGTGATCTCAGCCTTCCAGAGTCCACTCCAATCCGGCTCCCACCCAGTGATCTCACAGACTGCCAGAGTCCACTCCAATCCGGCTCCCACCCAGTGATCTCAGCCTCCAGAGTCCACTCCAATCCGGCTCCCACCCAGTGATCTCACCAGATGCCAGAGTCCACTCCAATCCGGCTCCCACCCAGTGATCTCACCAGATGCCAGAGTCCACTCCAATCCGGCTCCCACCCAGTGATCTCAGCCTCCAGAGTCCACTCCAATCCGGCTCCCACCCAGTGATCTCAGCCTCCAGAGTCCACTCCAATCCGGCTCCCACCCAGTGATCTCAGCCATCCAGAGTCCACTCCAATCCGGCTCCCACCCAGTGATCTCAGCAGATGCCAGAGTCCACTCCAATCCGGCTCCCACCCAGTGATCTCACCAGATGCCAGAGTCCACTCCAATCCGGCTCCCACCCAGTGATCTCACCAGATGCCAGAGTCCACTCCAATCCGGCTCCCACCCAGTGATCTCAGCCATCCAGAGTCCACTCCAATCCGGCTCCCACCCAGTGATCTCAGCCTTCCAGAGTCCACTCCAATCCGGCTCCCACCCAGTGATCTCAGCCTCCAGAGTCCACTCCAATCCGGCTCCCACCCAGTGATCTCACCAGATGCCAGAGTCCACTCCAATCCGGCTCCCACCCAGTGATCTCACCAGATGCCAGAGTCCACTCCAATCCGGCTCCCACCCAGTGATCTCAGCCTCCAGAGTCCACTCCAATCCGGCTCCCACCCAGTGATCTCCTCAGAGTCCCTCCACCGGATCACCAGATGCCAGAGTCCACTCCAATCCGGCTCCCACCCAGTGATCTCAGCCTCCAGAGTCCACTCCAATCCGGCTCCCACCCAGTGATCTCACCAGATGCCAGAGTCCACTCCAATCCGGCTCCCACCCAGTGATCTCAGCCATGCCAGAGTCCACTCCAATCCGGCTCCCACCCAGTGATCTCACCAGATGCCAGAGTCCACTCCAATCCGGCTCCCACCCAGTGATCTCAGCCTCCAGAGTCCACTCCAATCCGGCTCCCACCCAGTGATCTCACCAGATGCCAGAGTCCACTCCAATCCGGCTCCCACCCAGTGATCTCACCAGATGCCAGAGTCCACTCCAATCCGGCTCCCACCCAGTGATCTCACCAGATGCCAGAGTCCACTCCAATCCGGCTCCCACCCAGTGATCTCACAGATGCCAGAGTCCACTCCAATCCGGCTCCCACCCAGTGATCTCAGCCTCCAGAGTCCACTCCAATCCGGCTCCCACCCAGTGATCTCAGCTCCAGAGTCCACTCCAATCCGGCTCCCACCCAGTGATCTCACCAGATGCCAGAGTCCACTCCAATCCGGCTCCCACCCAGTGATCTCACCAGATGCCAGAGTCCACTCCAATCCGGCTCCCACCCAGTGATCTCAGCCTCCAGAGTCCACTCCAATCCGGCTCCCACCCAGTGATCTCACCAGATGCCAGAGTCCACTCCAATCCGGCTCCCACCCAGTGATCTCAGCCTGCCAGAGTCCACTCCAATCCGGCTCCCACCCAGTGATCTCAGCCTCCAGAGTCCACTCCAATCCGGCTCCCACCCAGTGATCTCACCAGATGCCAGAGTCCACTCCAATCCGGCTCCCACCCAGTGATCTCACCAGATGCCAGAGTCCACTCCAATCCGGCTCCCACCCAGTGATCTCAGCCTCCAGAGTCCACTCCAATCCGGCTCCCACCCAGTGATCTCACCAGATGCCAGAGTCCACTCCAATCCGGCTCCCACCCAGTGATCTCACCAGATGCCAGAGTCCACTCCAATCCGGCTCCCACCCAGTGATCTCAGCCTGCCAGAGTCCACTCCAATCCGGCTCCCACCCAGTGATCTCAGCCATCCAGAGTCCACTCCAATCCGGCTCCCACCCAGTGATCTCACCAGATGCCAGAGTCCACTCCAATCCGGCTCCCACCCAGTGATCTCAGCCAGATGCCAGAGTCCACTCCAATCCGGCTCCCACCCAGTGATCTCAGCCTCCAGAGTCCACTCCAATCCGGCTCCCACCCAGTGATCTCACCAGATGCCAGAGTCCACTCCAATCCGGCTCCCACCCAGTGATCTCACCAGATGCCAGAGTCCACTCCAATCCGGCTCCCACCCAGTGATCTCAGCCTCCAGAGTCCACTCCAATCCGGCTCCCACCCAGTGATCTCCCAGATGCCAGAGTCCACTCCAATCCGGCTCCCACCCAGTGATCTCACCAGATGCCAGAGTCCACTCCAATCCGGCTCCCACCCAGTGATCTCAGCCTCCAGAGTCCACTCCAATCCGGCTCCCACCCAGTGATCTCAGCCAGTGCCAGAGTCCACTCCAATCCGGCTCCCACCCAGTGATCTCACCAGATGCCAGAGTCCACTCCAATCCGGCTCCCACCCAGTGATCTCAGCCTCCAGAGTCCACTCCAATCCGGCTCCCACCCAGTGATCTCACCAGATGCCAGAGTCCACTCCAATCCGGCTCCCACCCAGTGATCTCACCAGATGCCAGAGTCCACTCCAATCCGGCTCCCACCCAGTGATCTCACCAGATGCCAGAGTCCACTCCAATCCGGCTCCCACCCAGTGATCTCAGCCTGCCAGAGTCCACTCCAATCCGGCTCCCACCCAGTGATCTCACCAGATGCCAGAGTCCACTCCAATCCGGCTCCCACCCAGTGATCTCACCAGATGCAGAGTCCACTCCAATCCGGCTCCCACCCAGTGATCTCACCAGATCCAGAGTCCACTCCAATCCGGCTCCCACCCAGTGATCTCACCAGATGCCAGAGTCCACTCCAATCCGGCTCCCACCCAGTGATCTCAGCCTCCAGAGTCCACTCCAATCCGGCTCCCACCCAGTGATCTCACCAGATGCCAGAGTCCACTCCAATCCGGCTCCCACCCAGTGATCTCAGCCTCCAGAGTCCACTCCAATCCGGCTCCCACCCAGTGATCTCACCAGATGCCAGAGTCCACTCCAATCCGGCTCCCACCCAGTGATCTCAGCCTCCAGAGTCCACTCCAATCCGGCTCCCACCCAGTGATCTCACCAGATGCCAGAGTCCACTCCAATCCGGCTCCCACCCAGTGATCTCACCAGATGCCAGAGTCCACTCCAATCCGGCTCCCACCCAGTGATCTCAGCCTCCAGAGTCCACTCCAATCCGGCTCCCACCCAGTGATCTCACCAGATGCCAGAGTCCACTCCAATCCGGCTCCCACCCAGTGATCTCACCAGATGCCAGAGTCCACTCCAATCCGGCTCCCACCCAGTGATCTCAGCCTGCCAGAGTCCACTCCAATCCGGCTCCCACCCAGTGATCTCACCAGATGCCAGAGTCCACTCCAATCCGGCTCCCACCCAGTGATCTCACCAGATGCCAGAGTCCACTCCAATCCGGCTCCCACCCAGTGATCTCAGCCATGCCAGAGTCCACTCCAATCCGGCTCCCACCCAGTGATCTCACCAGATGCCAGAGTCCACTCCAATCCGGCTCCCACCCAGTGATCTCACCAGATGCCAGAGTCCACTCCAATCCGGCTCCCACCCAGTGATCTCACCAGATGCCAGAGTCCACTCCAATCCGGCTCCCACCCAGTGATCTCACCAGATGCCAGAGTCCACTCCAATCCGGCTCCCACCCAGTGATCTCAGCCTCCAGAGTCCACTCCAATCCGGCTCCCACCCAGTGATCTCACCAGATGCCAGAGTCCACTCCAATCCGGCTCCCACCCAGTGATCTCACCAGATGCCAGAGTCCACTCCAATCCGGCTCCCACCCAGTGATCTCAGCCATGCCAGAGTCCACTCCAATCCGGCTCCCACCCAGTGATCTCAGCCTCCAGAGTCCACTCCAATCCGGCTCCCACCCAGTGATCTCACCAGATGCCAGAGTCCACTCCAATCCGGCTCCCACCCAGTGATCTCAGCCATCCAGAGTCCACTCCAATCCGGCTCCCACCCAGTGATCTCACCAGATGCCAGAGTCCACTCCAATCCGGCTCCCACCCAGTGATCTCACCAGATGCCAGAGTCCACTCCAATCCGGCTCCCACCCAGTGATCTCAGCCTGCCAGAGTCCACTCCAATCCGGCTCCCACCCAGTGATCTCAGCCTCCAGAGTCCACTCCAATCCGGCTCCCACCCAGTGATCTCACCAGATGCCAGAGTCCACTCCAATCCGGCTCCCACCCAGTGATCTCACCAGATGCCAGAGTCCACTCCAATCCGGCTCCCACCCAGTGATCTCAGCCTCCAGAGTCCACTCCAATCCGGCTCCCACCCAGTGATCTCACCAGATGCCAGAGTCCACTCCAATCCGGCTCCCACCCAGTGATCTCACCAGATGCCAGAGTCCACTCCAATCCGGCTCCCACCCAGTGATCTCAGCCTCCAGAGTCCACTCCAATCCGGCTCCCACCCAGTGATCTCACCAGATGCCAGAGTCCACTCCAATCCGGCTCCCACCCAGTGATCTCACCAGATGCCAGAGTCCACTCCAATCCGGCTCCCACCCAGTGATCTCAGCCTCCAGAGTCCACTCCAATCCGGCTCCCACCCAGTGATCTCACCAGATGCCAGAGTCCACTCCAATCCGGCTCCCACCCAGTGATCTCAGCCTCCAGAGTCCACTCCAATCCGGCTCCCACCCAGTGATCTCACCAGATGCCAGAGTCCACTCCAATCCGGCTCCCACCCAGTGATCTCAGCCTCCAGAGTCCACTCCAATCCGGCTCCCACCCAGTGATCTCAGCCTCCAGAGTCCACTCCAATCCGGCTCCCACCCAGTGATCTCACCAGATGCCAGAGTCCACTCCAATCCGGCTCCCACCCAGTGATCTCAGCCTCCAGAGTCCACTCCAATCCGGCTCCCACCCAGTGATCTCAGCCTCCAGAGTCCACTCCAATCCGGCTCCCACCCAGTGATCTCACCAGATGCCAGAGTCCACTCCAATCCGGCTCCCACCCAGTGATCTCACAGATGCCAGAGTCCACTCCAATCCGGCTCCCACCCAGTGATCTCAGCCTCCAGAGTCCACTCCAATCCGGCTCCCACCCAGTGATCTCACCAGATGCCAGAGTCCACTCCAATCCGGCTCCCACCCAGTGATCTCACCAGATGCCAGAGTCCACTCCAATCCGGCTCCCACCCAGTGATCTCAGCCTCCAGAGTCCACTCCAATCCGGCTCCCACCCAGTGATCTCACCAGATGCCAGAGTCCACTCCAATCCGGCTCCCACCCAGTGATCTCACCAGATGCCAGAGTCCACTCCAATCCGGCTCCCACCCAGTGATCTCACCAGATGCCCCAGAGTCCACTCCAATCCGGCTCCCACCCAGTGATCTCAGCCTCCAGAGTCCACTCCAATCCGGCTCCCACCCAGTGATCTCACCAGATGCCAGAGTCCACTCCAATCCGGCTCCCACCCAGTGATCTCACCAGATGCCAGAGTCCACTCCAATCCGGCTCCCACCCAGTGATCTCAGCCTCCAGAGTCCACTCCAATCCGGCTCCCACCCAGTGATCTCACCAGATGCCAGAGTCCACTCCAATCCGGCTCCCACCCCAGTGATCTCAGCCTCCAGAGTCCACTCCAATCCGGCTCCCACCCAGTGATCTCACCAGATGCCAGAGTCCACTCCAATCCGGCTCCCACCCAGTGATCTCAGCCTCCAGAGTCCACTCCAATCCGGCTCCCACCCAGTGATCTCACCAGATGCCAGAGTCCACTCCAATCCGGCTCCCACCCAGTGATCTCAGCCTCCAGAGTCCACTCCAATCCGGCTCCCACCCAGTGATCTCACCAGATGCCAGAGTCCACTCCAATCCGGCTCCCACCCAGTGATCTCACCAGATGCCAGAGTCCACTCCAATCCGGCTCCCACCCAGTGATCTCAGCCTCCAGAGTCCACTCCAATCCGGCTCCCACCCAGTGATCTCACCAGATGCCAGAGTCCACTCCAATCCGGCTCCCACCCAGTGATCTCACCAGATGCCAGAGTCCACTCCAATCCGGCTCCCACCCAGTGATCTCAGCCTCCAGAGTCCACTCCAATCCGGCTCCCACCCAGTGATCTCACCAGATGCCAGAGTCCACTCCAATCCGGCTCCCACCCAGTGATCTCACCAGATGCCAGAGTCCACTCCAATCCGGCTCCCACCCAGTGATCTCAGCCTCCAGAGTCCACTCCAATCCGGCTCCCACCCAGTGATCTCACCAGATGCCAGAGTCCACTCCAATCCGGCTCCCACCCAGTGATCTCAGCCTCCAGAGTCCACTCCAATCCGGCTCCCACCCAGTGATCTCACCAGATGCCAGAGTCCACTCCAATCCGGCTCCCACCCAGTGATCTCACCAGATGCCAGAGTCCACTCCAATCGGCTCCCACCCAGTGATCTCAGCCTCCAGAGTCCACTCCAATCCGGCTCCCACCCAGTGATCTCACCAGATGCCAGAGTCCACTCCAATCCGGCTCCCACCCAGTGATCTCACCAGATGCCAGAGTCCACTCCAATCCGGCTCCCACCCAGTGATCTCAGCCTCCAGAGTCCACTCCAATCCGGCTCCCACCCAGTGATCTCACCAGATGCCAGAGTCCACTCCAATCCGGCTCCCACCCAGTGATCTCACCAGATGCCAGAGTCCACTCCAATCCGGCTCCCACCCAGTGATCTCAGCCTCCAGAGTCCACTCCAATCCGGCTCCCACCCAGTGATCTCACCAGATGCCAGAGTCCACTCCAATCCGGCTCCCACCCAGTGATCTCACCAGATGCCAGAGTCCACTCCAATCCGGCTCCCACCCAGTGATCTCAGCCTCCAGAGTCCACTCCAATCCGGCTCCCACCCAGTGATCTCAGCTCCAGAGTCCACTCCAATCCGGCTCCCACCCAGTGATCTCACCAGATGCCAGAGTCCACTCCAATCCGGCTCCCACCCAGTGATCTCAGCCAGATGCCAGAGTCCACTCCAATCCGGCTCCCACCCAGTGATCTCAGCCTCCAGAGTCCACTCCAATCCGGCTCCCACCCAGTGATCTCACCAGATGCCAGAGTCCACTCCAATCCGGCTCCCACCCAGTGATCTCACCAGATGCCAGAGTCCACTCCAATCCGGCTCCCACCCAGTGATCTCAGCCTCCAGAGTCCACTCCAATCCGGCTCCCACCCAGTGATCTCACCAGATGCCAGAGTCCACTCCAATCCGGCTCCCACCCAGTGATCTCACCAGATGCCAGAGTCCACTCCAATCCGGCTCCCCACCCAGTGATCTCAGCCTCCAGAGTCCACTCCAATCCGGCTCCCACCCAGTGATCTCACCAGATGCCAGAGTCCACTCCAATCCGGCTCCCACCCAGTGATCTCACCAGATGCCAGAGTCCACTCCAATCCGGCTCCCACCCAGTGATCTCACCAGATGCCAGAGTCCACTCCAATCCGGCTCCCACCCAGTGATCTCAGCCTCCAGAGTCCACTCCAATCCGGCTCCCACCCAGTGATCTCACCAGATGCCAGAGTCCACTCCAATCCGGCTCCCACCCAGTGATCTCACCAGATGCCAGAGTCCACTCCAATCCGGCTCCCACCCAGTGATCTCAGCCTCCAGAGTCCACTCCAATCCGGCTCCCACCCAGTGATCTCACCAGATGCCAGAGTCCACTCCAATCCGGCTCCCACCCAGTGATCTCAGCCTCCAGAGTCCACTCCAATCCGGCTCCCACCCAGTGATCTCACCAGATGCCAGAGTCCACTCCAATCCGGCTCCCACCCAGTGATCTCACCAGATGCCAGAGTCCACTCCAATCCGGCTCCCACCCAGTGATCTCAGCCTGCCAGAGTCCACTCCAATCCGGCTCCCACCCAGTGATCTCAGCCTCCAGAGTCCACTCCAATCCGGCTCCCACCCAGTGATCTCACCAGATGCCAGAGTCCACTCCAATCCGGCTCCCACCCAGTGATCTCACCAGATGCCAGAGTCCACTCCAATCCGGCTCCCACCCAGTGATCTCAGCCTCCAGAGTCCACTCCAATCCGGCTCCCACCCAGTGATCTCACCAGATGCCAGAGTCCACTCCAATCCGGCTCCCACCCAGTGATCTCACCAGATGCCAGAGTCCACTCCAATCCGGCTCCCACCCAGTGATCTCAGCCATGCCAGAGTCCACTCCAATCCGGCTCCCACCCAGTGATCTCAGCCTCCAGAGTCCACTCCAATCCGGCTCCCACCCAGTGATCTCACCAGATGCCAGAGTCCACTCCAATCCGGCTCCCACCCAGTGATCTCAGCCAGATGCCAGAGTCCACTCCAATCCGGCTCCCACCCAGTGATCTCAGCCTGCCAGAGTCCACTCCAATCCGGCTCCCACCCAGTGATCTCACCAGATGCCAGAGTCCACTCCAATCCGGCTCCCACCCAGTGATCTCACCAGATGCAGAGTCCACTCCAATCCGGCTCCCACCCAGTGATCTCAGCCTGCCAGAGTCCACTCCAATCCGGCTCCCACCCAGTGATCTCAGCCATGCCAGAGTCCACTCCAATCCGGCTCCCACCCAGTGATCTCACCAGATGCCAGAGTCCACTCCAATCCGGCTCCCACCCAGTGATCTCACCAGATGCCAGAGTCCACTCCAATCCGCTCCCACCCAGTG
>JAXIVJ010017403.1:0-26201 GCA_036785665.1 Chirona hameri
GACACCCAAGTCGTGTGTAGCGTTTTTGTGAGTGTATCTATGCTCTTAGGCCCGGGAAGGGCCCATCTCAGATCCAGAGAAGGCCCATCTTAGGCTCAGAATGGACCAATCTCAGGTCTGGAAAGGGCCCATCTTAGGCTGTGAATGGGCCCATCTTAAGCTCAGAATGGGCCCATCCCAGGTTTTGAAATGGCCCATCCTAAACTCAGAAAGGTCCCGTCTCAGGTCAGGAGAGGGTCCATTTAAGGCTTTGAAAGTGAGAATCGCAGTTCCGGAAAAGCCTCTTGTCTGCTCTTAGGCCAGGAAGGACCCATCTCAGATCCAGAGAAGGTCCGTATATTTTGGCCCTGAAAGGATTTTTTTTAGGTCTGGGGAGGACTGGGACGGGCCCATCTTTGAGCTGGAGAAGGACCGATTCGGTAACTTCGGCCCAGAAAGGCTCCAGGACTGGTTAGGGCTCATGAACTCAGACATGGCATGACCAATGATGGCCCACATCTACACCAGAAATGGCCCATCTCAGATCTGGAAAGGGCCCACCAAAGTCGTAGAGAGACCGCCCCTGTCTTGAGTCTGGGAATAGTCCAATTTAGGCACGGAAAGGGCCCATCTCAGGCACACGCCGCAGGTGCTGCAACTACGGGATAGACACACCAGCCAGGTGTAGGTTGGTGGTGTAGATGCACACCTCAGCTGGCGGCAAGCAGACACACGACGCAGGTGTTCAACTACACACCAGCCGGGTGTAGGTTGGTTGTGTAGATGGACACCTCAGCTGGCGGCGAGCAGACACACGACGCGGGTGTTCAACTACACACCAGCCGGGTGTAGGTTGGTTGTGTAGATGGACACCTCAGCTGGCGGCAAGCAGACACACGACGCAGGTGTTCAACTACACACCAGCCGGGTGTAGGTTGGTTGTGTAGATGGACACCTCAGCTGGCGGCAAGCAGACACACGACGCAGGTGTTCAACTACACACCAGCCGGGTGTAGGTTGGTTGTGTAGATGGACACCTCAGCTGGCAGCGAGAAGACACACGACGCGGGTGTATTTGACATCAACACGGCGGGCAGGTGTCCGTGAACACCTGAGCTGTGGGTATCGAACACACGATGCGGTGGTGGTCGGCACTGACACACCACGCAGGTATCTGACATGGGTGTAGATAGCGAAGCATCAACAATGACACCCCATGCATGAGTAAATTTCCAAATTAAACCCTGTGGCAGGAGTTGACACCCGGGTCGTGTGTAGCGATTGTGTGAGTGTACCTGCTTACAGCGGCAGCCGGAAATCTAGCCGGCGACTTCCCGATCGCGGAAAAAAAGTAAACGACTTCGCTGACGGTTTGCATTAGGTCTCGGTGGGTTTCGCGCATGATCAGCGCCTCAATCCGGAGCTCGGTCATTGTCGCTCGGAGAGCGGATAGAGAGTCTTCTCCACCTTACTGAACAGTGAACTCCGCCTCCGCCGTTGTAACCGTCAGGACGGCAAGGACCTACAGAAAAAAGGACGGATGTGGACCGATTGTTATATTGTAGACTTGCTTGCCCGTAATGGTGCTGGATAGAAATAATGAAAAAAGGTCAACTGTAAACGTGATAATGATTAAACTTAAAAATTAACCTTCGCCATGGTGGGGGTCATTTTGACCCCTCTCCATTGAGTTTTTATTTCATCAATAGCGGAAAAACGGCGGCGCTGCAAGCCTCCAAATTTAGTACAGGTCACTGCAAAAGTAATGGCAGGTACTAGTGGCTAGTCAGCAAATCGCGTATATCTCTTAAACCGTTTGGCGGAATCGTTTGAAATTTTATGTGCTGGTCGCTGGTTGTGTCTACCTAAATATAAATTGCACTTTTGTATTTTCCAATCGTCCAATTTTCTGCAATTTGCGAACAATCTTCAGAGCCATTTATCGTCTAAGTTCGTAACTGAATTCCTACATACGTCTATGATGTCCCAGTCAGCCATGACCGCACGCGACCAATCAGCGCTCTCGAAGCAGCTGCGCGACTGGGATTGGTGGAGGTCGGCTGAATGAATGGGGCTCCTGCGTAAAGGCTAGCTACCGTCAGGCAATGGTCACGTGGTTTGAACCGTGCGGGCCGGGTCAGCTGGGTCAATGCCCTCTGGGCATGACGCTCGCAGAGCCGAGAAGCCGCGAGTTCGGGGCTGGGCCGGGCCGGGCTGGGCAGGCCGGGCCCGTAGCGGCGTAGCGTATGTCTATCTCAGGTGAACACAATTATCGTCATCGTGTGCGTTATTTTAACGTGCTTTGCTGACTGACAAAAATGGATGGAATAGAATGTCACGATGAACGGGCAATTCCTTAATAATTCATGTAGTAAGTGGATAGATTCGTAAAGAGGCATACACGAAAGCACAAATCATAGCAATAATAACGAGGGGGGACCACCGAAGCTCTTGAAGGTGTTTGAAAAAAAACTGTGAAAGCTACTCTAATATTGGACTATAAACACAGTACTAGGTGAGGCAATTTTATCTGTATAAGCATTAAAAGGACACATTCTGATAAAAGTAACGTAGGTATATTTTTAGACGTTTCCGTAAGGCTTTGTGTTTTGGGGGTAGCCCCGACCGGCGGGTAGCCCCAGACTCCTTAAAATATCATTACAATTTCTTAAAATTTATTTTTGCCTCGCCTCAAACGTTTTAGATCCGTTTTTGTAATACCTTTGCACCTATGGCGGATGGACAATCAATTCGGCTTTCAGCTTTAACTGCAAATCAATTCGGTTTTGAATATCCTCACATGTGTAGATATGAAAAATTATGGGTGTTTAAAAAAAGGTTAATGTTCATAATAAATGTACACAATTTCCTGAAACTCGGTGAGACACGCCAACACATAAAGCTATTAACATGAGTAGCTCATTGTGCACGAAAACGGTTTACTTTTGTCACTCTTTTAAAAAGTGATTGCACACCAGATTCTTGCAGCATGGCAAAACAACCAACGAGGTAATATCGACCACAATAACAATGGTTTAGCTAGCCAAATCGATGTCATTTCAATCATCGAACACATTTTTCACCCGTAACAATAAGCGACAATCATAGACACGACGATAATGCCTCGCGATAATTGCCGACGGTGCTCACCTTTCTCTGTTAAAGGCCAATTTCCACAAGCCTTAAATAGTATTTTGTATCAACATTACCAGCCCCATTATAATATGCTTGTTCGATGTTAGATGTTTTGTTTCCTCATATTTGGTTTAGTTTACATAATATTTCTGATATGATAAACAATTTTGAAGAGGCTCTAACTTGAAATATTATATTTCCATCGAAAATGTTCGTTGTGGGGTATGCCCAACTAGGTGGCCGGTATTATCCGATTTCCCAATCTGGATATCATGGTAGAACCGTCTAAAGCTCACCATCCTGAACATTTTTTATCGTCGATCCACATATCCTGAATACTGCTTTTCACAAACGGGACATTGATGATGCCATTCTATGGGTGGAACAATCAGCTAGGTGAATGGAA
This sequence comes from Chirona hameri, assembly GCA_036785665.1. Classification (NCBI taxonomy): domain Eukaryota; kingdom Metazoa; phylum Arthropoda; class Thecostraca; order Balanomorpha; family Balanidae; genus Chirona; species Chirona hameri. The sequence goes on from JAXIVJ010017403.1 coordinate 3,521, forward strand.
TAGAATGGAATGCATGGGAAAGTTAGTTTTGAATTAAATTAATATAATTAATTCTTAATTATTATGAATTATTAAATGTATTATTTATATTTCATGTATTCTGTACGTTTCAGCACAGAGAGCTGAGGCAGTAATTTTTGCCATACTGTCTCAGCCCTCCGTGTTATATAATTAATTAAATAGATTGTCTCTTACTTAAAGAGAATATTGACCTATTGATTTATTTTTATGCACTATTTTACGTTGATTATTTTTGATTAAAGGGAAATAATGACCTTTTGATTTTGTTAGCAACAATTTCTTAGGCTACCGTTATATTTTTAAAATTATTTTATTTAAATTTAAGAATTAAATAAAGTTATTCCCAAATTCAAAGTTGTAAGTTTGGGAAAAATACAAAACAAGTACCTTGTGTACTTCATGAAGGTCATTGACAAATTCGTCCTTCCCTACCATTGTTAACATCGAGTGCGGCATTTGTGGAGGCTCTGTGACATTTCCGATCAAACTGAGCGCTGCTCGGACACCCGCTAGTAGCGCTTTCGTTCTCCATGGCAACCAGGCGTCAGCCAATCAAAAGCCAGAAAGGGAATACGTTCTGGCTTTTCATTGGCTCACGCCTGGTTGCCATGGAGAACGAAAGCGCTACTAGCGTGCGTTCGAGCAGCGCTCTGATCCGTGAAGCAATCCGTGAAGCATCCGTGATGCATGACTGACTATCAGTATAAGTCATGAATAACAACAACATGCAAACTATACTAACTCGAATAAAATAAGAGCGGAATGAATTGAACCCCAGGCAAGCTAGTATTCGCAAAGCACCCGGCACTGCACCACAATAGCAAAAGGTGAGTGAAATGCATATTGGATACAATATTATTACGTCACAAGTTTCTGAAGTGTCAACTACTATGAAATACAGTGATAAAATACCTTTAATAATGATTAACAAGAAAATTCAAACTTAAAAACAATCATTTGAATAAGTCTTTAATTAGCTTTCAACTCGAAATCAGATATATTTTGCAATGCTACACAAGAATGGCACCAGTGACGTCATTAACAAAGCCTGCTACGGGACTTGGGTATACTAATCAGGAACAACTCGCCAAGTGCGCCGAGATGGTTAAGTGCGCCGAGAAGCATGACAATGACTTTGTAAACAAATCGCCGACGCTAAATAGGTCACCGTCGATGTGCATCGATGAGCTTCTGATTTAATTGCCAGTTTTGTGTTATTGTTCGTTAGTTTTTTTGGGGAAAAATTATTATTTTTCATGATAAAATAAAGCATAGTGTTATATACAGCCACAGACAAACTATACACAACTCCTAATGTTGAAAACAAATGAATCGATTTTCAAAAATTGAGGGTCGCAACCACTAACTATGCCGCGTTGATGTGCATGGATAAGCTTCCGATTTTATTGCTACTTTTTCCAATCGCTGTTAGTTTTAGAAGATCGCCGGGCATATAATCACAACAAGCAGAACGCACAATATATTTTCCACTCCATTGCGTAAAAAAACAATACGGGAAAAGCCCGCAGTTTGATGAGGACCAAAAGTACTTGACAAAAGGTCAGAAATAGTGCAAGTACCGGTCGTTAAAAGTGTGGAACGCTTATCAACTTTAACTTGAAATATCTTTCGGTAGGAAAGTTTTCATGCAAAATGTGATGAATTTACAATATATTTTGATCTCGTCTGGCGATTTCAAGTGCTAACTCCATTTTAGTGGAAAAAGGTCATTATTTCCCTTTAAGTGGTTATTTTATTGATTTGTGTTATATACAGCCAGAGACTATACAAAACTCAGAATGTTGAAAATAAATGTGCCACTATGAGTTAAAAAAAAATGAGGGTTGCAACCACTAACTAGACCGTCGTTGGGTGCTTGAGTTAACTGCTAATTTGGATTCCATTTTATTAAATGTGTGTTAATTGTGAAGGATATTAGGAAATAATAATAATAGACAGATTGCAGGAAGTATTGTATAAACCATTTTGTCAAAAAGCAATACTAGATTTAGGTGGGAACCGAAATTCGTGACCAAGCACTTGAGAGTACCGGTCGTTAAAAGTGTGGAACGCTTGTCAACTTTAACATGAAATATCTGTTGGTATAAACTTGTATATAATGCAATATGTGATCAATCGTCTGTCATTTCAAGTAATAACTCCATTGTTGTGGGAAAATGTAAATATTTCTCTAAGCTTTCTGTCTACCTCATAATTTTCCCCCTCTTCCCTCTTCCCTCTTCCCTCTTCCCTCTTCCCTCTTCCCTCTTCCCTCTTCCCTCTTCCCTCTTCCCTCTTCCCTCTTCCCTCTCCCCTCTCCCCTCTCCCCTCTCCCCTATCCCCTCTCCCTTCCCCCTCCCCCTCCCCCCCCCTCCCCCTCCCCCTCCCCCCTCCCCCTCCCCCTCCCCTCTCCCCTCTCTCTCCCTCTCTCTCGCTCTCTCGCTCTCTCGCTCTCTCGCTCTCTCGCTCTCCCGCTCTCCCGTTCTCCCGCTCTCCCGATCTCTCGCTCTCTCGCTCTCCCGCTCTCCCGCTCTCCCGCTCTCCCGCTCTCCCGCTCTCTCGCTCTCTCGCTCTCTCGCTCTCTCGCTCTCTCGCACTCTCGCACTCTCGCACTCTCGCACTCTCGCTCTCTCGCTCTCTCGCTCTCTCGCTCTCTCGCTCTCTCGCTCTCTCGCTCTCTCGCTTACTCGCTCTCTCGCTCTCTCGCTCTCTCGCTCTATCGCTCTCTCGTGCTCTCGCTCTCTCGCTCTCTCGCTCTCTCGCTCTCTCGGTCTCTCGCTCTCGTACTGCTTGATGAAAAAACATAAATCTTTGTTTGTTTTATAATTACGTTACATCACTCTACGTGTGAGATATTCAGAACTTTGCACCTCTATCCACAATTTGCATCACTCATCATCATCACCCAAGCCCCAGATATCCAGTCAAACCGCTTCTCCCGCCGAGCCTGCGCTCTGCGTATCGGTGACCTCTGACCCTTACGCTGCCGGTTTGTAAGGCGGACAACTATTGCCTGACGCGGAGTCTGCGGCTACTACGTCCTTACTACAATGAATAGCGGGTCCTCGCATTTAGCGCGTCCTCTACTCGAGGACCCGCTAAATGCGAGCTACTACGCCCGATGCTGTGCCGGCGTGGCCGTACAACTCTCCGATCAGAGGCGGTCTTAGGGTCGAGATCCCTCGGTGCACTCAGGTGGGAGAAAATCAGGTTTTTCGAATATTGTGATTTTACTTGAAGGCGAAGAATAGTGCAAAGTGATAGCTGCCTATGTGTAGGACGGAGATGTACCGCTTATTTTTTTCAGAGATATCCATTGTTGTTATGAAACGATGCTAGGTTTTACCTATCTACAGTAGTACCTAGCATTACTTTTGCAGTGACCTGTACAAATATTGGTGCATCAATTACCCACATAGTGTGAACATTTTGACCCCAGTTCATCTCAGGTCAGGTTACCAGGTCACGTCAAGTGACCTTACCTCCAAAAATGTTTGTGGTCGTGCCAAAGCCAGTGGTTTCCCGAGAGACCTGAAACTTACAGGATTTCAAAAGGCCATAAGTACCTATACAATGCGTATATCTCGGATTTTTGTTTATATCGGTGACCTAAGGTCAGGTCAATTTCGTGACCTCCCTATTATAATTGAATGGTACAATATACAAATGTTTCCTTTACGGAGAAATGCATTGGATCAGGTCAATTCTTTCAGAATCATTTTATTTTAGCTCATTCTTGATGACCCAGGTGCAGTGGGGTTGTACCACGTGACCCAAGCGGCAATCACCGCCATTGGCGACGATGCATTAAGTCACTGTTTGAGGGTGGCTCTAAACAAAGTTACGATGGAAAATGCTAAAGGCTCACGTCTCAAGTGGTTCGCTGAAGCTTTCCGAGTTAAATGCTGCCATTTTTGTTGTTAATGATATCAATAATTGGGAATGCAAAAAATCGCCCGAAGTATACGTGGCGACCCGTCATAAGGGCGACCCGTCATAAGGGCGACCTCATAAGGGCGACCCGTCATAAGGGCGACCTCATAAGGGCGAAGTCTGGCCCCAGCGGGCGATCGACCATGTCGTCTCGCCGCGGCCGTCGTCTTCGGTGGGGCGGGCTGCGGCTCGGGTGAACGGCAGTATTTTAGTTTACCGTCATTATTTATATTTATCATTCGATCAATGCCACACAAGATGGCGATGGGAATGAACGATGGTGTAGGCAGCGCAGAAGGAACGGGAGGAGCTGAAGGAGTGGCAGGGAATAATATTAGATCATATGCCACCGCGCTTAGCAAGTCGTTGGTCCTGCCGTATTTGATATTAAAGTTCTTGTATTTTCCTCATCTTTTTCTGGAGGGGATGGCAGTCTGTGCTGCTCCAGCAGGATGTCATAAGCGGGTGTCGACAATACGATTTTCTGCTCAATCGAAGGTGAGTATTGTTTTTTAGGAGTGTTTCAGACAGTAAGTTCCATCAGTGGTGACATCGCAATTAATGTATACAGTGTGAGAGCCTTTCTTCCAAATTTGGTATTAAATATATGAATGTTTATCAGTTTAACCCGGCAGTCACTGAGGTATATTCTGTAACACGACTCACTGGAGGGGGGTTAGCCCCCCCTGGTATCTTCAGAACTAATAATCGCAGTGGGACGCGCAAGGCGGCATTCGAAAGCTCTTAATGAGATAAACCTAACGCACACTTAAACAAATCACGTTTAGGTCACATGTCAGGTCACGGTCAAGCCAAACGTCAAAATCGAGGTATTTAAGTTTATGGACACTACTTGCCATCCATGGCCTTCGATTACGCCTAAAATCACCCAAAGTGCTGTCAAAGGTATGATACATATCCCACATGAGCTAAAGTGATATTGTTGGAAAAGATCAAGGTCAATGTCAGGTCACAAAAGGTCACTACACACAAAATATATACGAAAGTCATGCAGCACATGTTTTATGGATGCTTTTACGCATATAATTATATAGTGATAGTCATTTTACCATTTGACTTCATTTACGTGAAGTTAGTGTCAAGTTCAGGTCACTGAAGGTCAAAATTTTTAATTGATAAATCGAAATGAAAAAAGAATGTTTCTATATTGGTTGTATCTAAAAAAAAAAATACCGTGCTGGCATTTATTTGTCTGTATCTGGTCAATAAAAGCCAAAAAACGTAATTTCAAAATATGACGTTATGATTTACCCATACTTTATATGCCATGTCAGTCAAAAAGATGATATCATTTTGAAATTTGGTATGGTAGTTGCCTATATGTCGTTATCTGACATATATTCCGTTTTTTATATCTTTGACAAATTTGATTTTGTGGGCATTAAAAAAAACACTTTGTTTAAATTTGTGGGGCCAAAAACCTAAATTTGCGAAATTTCGAGACAGCTGGTTTGTATCCCTTGCAGCAATTTTCTACCTTTTAGCGTTTTTTATTGCATTTTTTTCCTCAAATGTGGCATTTGTACGGCCTGGCAAAGTTTGGCTGATTTTGGTGTCAAAATCGTGTTTAGTGACGTCACTAAATTCACTATATCTCAAACAATTTCTGACGGAATTTCTACATTTGTGCACAAAAGGTGTAAAAATGCTGCTCGGAAAGGTACTGATAGTTTGGCGTCGATATCTGCATTAGTTGTTGAGATATTTATAATATTCCTAAGGGGTGCTAAAAAAAACGCCCCCCCCCAGTGACTCGTAGGTTAACAATGAAATGTACAACATGGTTGTTTTGCCATTAATATGGTGTTGTTTGGCCCGAAGCCACGGTGGATACAAAGATTGCCCGCCCAGGAGCCGCAGCTAGCAGCCCCGACGACGGCTGCCGCGGCGAGTCGATATGGTTGATCGTCCGCTGAGGCTGGATGTGCCGCTCGCCCTTATGGCGGTTCGCCACGCATGGTTGACTTCCGCGATTTTGTGCAACCCCAATTATTGATATCATCAAAAAATGGCAGCATTCAACTCAGAAAGCTTCAGCGAACCACCTGAGACGTGAGCCTTTAGCATTTTCCATCGTAACTATTTTTAGAGCCACCTTCAAACAGTGACTTAATACATTGTCGCCAATGGCGGCGATTGCCGCTTGGGTCACATTGCGTAAGCGCCTTCCTGGTGGCGGAAACTTTGCTGGCATGCCCCATTGTTTTACAATTTATGAGACAATGGCACACATTTTTCTTTAAAAAAAGTCGAATTTCCATCTTCTTCGCCCAGCAGAGCAGACACCAACAATGAGCATACTATAACAATACGGGCCACGTGAAGGATACCATAACAGTCTTGCAATGCATTTCCTTCATTTTGCGTTTCGTCTCAAGTGCGGCACAATGTCATGCGCTGCTCATGCTACTAAATCTAGCTACCAAATAAAGTTTTAGTTTTTTGTTTTGCTATCGGCACCTGCAACAACAAAACACTTATAATTATATTTTTGGGATGCCCAGTATCGTTCTAAAAACACAAATATAACATGTTATAGACTTCACGTCTTGGGGGCGGTCAAAACATAGTCCCCTCCCCCCTTGAACAGTCTGGGGGGGGGGGGCATGGCCCCGTTGCCCCCACCCCCCTGGATCCACCTTTGCTGATTTAGGCTATCATACCTGTTACCTGCTGATCTACCGAGATCATAATTACCTGGGAGTAGACTGCAGAGCATAACATTGAACACATTACGAGTGCACTATCTGTCTATAATTGCACGTGGACCATGATTCAGAATCAGAATCAGAATCAGAGTTGAATCATTGCGCTGAGCCGTGGATCACTGGTCAATCGATTCACTTTACGCTGAAAGGTAATTTGAATCAGAATCGAATCATTGAGGTTTCACGGAAATCACTGATGAATCAATACATTAATAAACTAATAGTTTACAAGTCTGCCTTTGCGAGGCCCAAATTAACAAAGAAATTATAATTGTTAACAGTCTTTACATTCTGAAAGAACAGACATGAGTTTCCCTCAAGGTCGAGTTTCATAGGTTATGTGACATGTTATAGGTCGACATGTTATGAGTTATGCGACTGATATTATACCCCACGTGTGTGTAACAGCCGTAATATATTCCACCCCTTTGAGTGTGTGCCTTGAGTCACGCAAAGGTTAATGTGAGGAAGTTAGTTACTTAATGTGAGGAAGTTAGTTACCTTGACAATCCTAACACAGTCTGGTTAAGTAATTGTTAGTGATTTGTGCTCGCCATTTTTATGAACACTAGGTACATACATACAACCCAAAGGCGATGCCGGAAGTGGAGTTAGCCTAGCCCGCGCCGTGCCGGTGCTCGGCGCCACCTTCGCCGTGCCGGGGGGCGTCTGAGCGTCCCTCCCCCTTCTAACTCGGCTCCTATGGGGGAGTAGGCGGAAACCAAAAACACCGCTTGATAGCTCGTCAAAAATCAAGTGTTCCATCAACCACCGCTGTGGACCGCTGTGCTGAAACGACATCGGCTGGCTTATTATATGACCGTGCTGGCTTACTATATGACCATGCTGGCTTATTATATGACCGTGCTGGCTTATTATATGACTGTGCTGGCTTATTATATGACCGTGCTGGCTTACTATATGACCGTGCTGGCTTATTATATGACCGTGCTGGCTTACTATATGACCATGCTGGCTTATTATATGACTGTGCTGGCTTATTATATGACCGTGCTGGCTTACTATATGACCGTGCTGGCTTATTATATGACCGTGCTGGCTTACTATATGACCATGCTGGCTTATTATATGACTGTGCTGGCTTATTATATGACCGTGCTGGCTTACTATATGACCGTGCTGGCTTATTATATGACCGTGCTGGCTTATTATATGACCGTGCTGGCTTACTATATGACCATGCTGGCTTATTATATGACCGTGCTGGCTTATTATATGACCGTGCTGGCTTATTATATGACCGTGCTGGCTTACTATATGACCATGCTGGCTTATTATATGACCGTGCTGGCTTACTATATGACCATGCTGGCTTATTATATGACCGTGCTGGCTTATTATATGACCGTGCTGGCTTATTATATGACCGTGCTGGCTTACTATATGACCATGCTGGCTTATTATATGACCGTGCTGGCTTACTATATGACCATGCTGGCTTATTATATGACCGTGCTGGCTTACTATATGACCATGCTGGCTTATTATATGACCGTGCTGGCTTATTATATGACCGTGCTGGCTTATTATATGACCGTGCTGGCTTACTATATGACCATGCTGGCTTATTATATGACCGTGCTGGCTTACTATATGACCATGCTGGCTTATTATATGACCGTGCTGGCTTATTATATGACCGTGCTGGCTTATTATATGACCGTGCTGGCTTACTATATGACCATGCTGGCTTATTATATGACCGTGCTGGCTTATTATATGACCGTGCTGGCTTATTATATGACCGTGCTGGCTTATTATATGACTGTGCTGGCTTATTTTATGACCGTGCTGGCTTATTATATGACCGTGCTGGCTTATTATATGACCGTGCTGGCTTATTATATGACCGTGCTGGCTTATTATATGACCGTGCTGGCTTATTATACGACCGTGCTGGCTTATTATATGACCGTGCTGGCTTATTATATGACCGTGCTGGCTTATTATATGACCGTACTGGCTTATTAAATGACCGTGCTGGCTTATTATATGACCGTGCTGGCTTATTATATGACCGTGCTGGCTTATTATATGACCGTGCTGGCTTACATAGCCCGCGCCCTGCAGGGGCTTTGCGCCGAACACGAACTGCAGGGGGTTGATTTCCGCCCCCCCCCCCTGAGATCTCGAAAACTACACTACGTAGCGAGAAGTGGAAAACGGCATTTGATAGCTTGATACATGTTATATCGAAAGTATTCAATATTATTTTACCTCAGGTCAAAATTGAGGTCACCAGAGGTCATCAAAGGTCAAATTTTCCAGTTTTCCCCCCTGTTTTAGGACATTGCTCCAGAAAATTCCATATATCTCAGAAACTATGCTAGTTAAAAACAAACGGAAAAAGCAAACGCCATCCAGTGCAATTTTCAATCGGTAAGGTGTCCTCAAATTTGATCTCAGGTCAAGATTTGAGGCTCCAGAGGTCAAAATAGAAAACAAATGCCTTATTTTTGCTAAATCGTTTTTCGCTATTACCTTTTTACTTAATAAAGATAACGGAAAACTGTTTACGTCATTGTGTTTATCTTATCAAGGCACTGTGAATGATATACATGGTGACCTTGTTAAGTTAACTTAAAAATGTGACCTCAGGTCAAGGTCAAGTGGTGCCCCAAGTAGGGCATGTTGCATATGGGAAGATGAGTATCGACGAGACAAACATATTGATGTCTGTTTTACTTCTCTATCTTCATTATGTCGGGAGTTATTGACAAAAAAGTGATGGTGACCTCGCATGACCTCAAATGACCTAATAGGGGTCACTGAACAAAACTTACACTTGGATCATCAAGAATATCCTATAATAACATGATCCAGAAGTAATTGGACTAATATCATGCATATCCTTGAAATCGGAAGCATTTGTACATTTCCCCATTGCTTATTATGGAGAGGTTACGAAATTGACCTGACCTTAGGTCACCGATATCAAAATTCCGAGATAAACTAATTGTAAGTACTTATGCCCTCATGATATCCTGTAAGTTTCAAACTGATCGGTGAAAAACTCTGGCTTTGGCACAACTGCAAACATTTTTGGAGGTGGGGTCACTTGACGTGGTCCGGTGACCTGACCTGACATGACCCGATTTTGTTTTATGAAGTGTGCGCAATGGATGTCCTAACAGGTGTGATTAAACCCGGCGGCGAGCAACGCCGCCGGGTTTTTGCTATCTTTGAAAAACCTGAGGGGGGGGGGGGGGGGGGGCGGAAATTACCCCCCCCCCCTGCAGTGCGCGGGATAGTCGTTTCGGACATTTCAGACTTCTGACGCTGCTGACATTTCGTGACCTGAGGGAGTCCAGCGCAGCGAGTTTCCTGTCCGGGCGGCAACGGTGGTAACTTTCATTCGACTAAGGCAGGGCAGTCAGCAACCAGTAACTAGTAACCAGTAACCAGTCGGTAACGAGTAGGACTGCACGCAAACCGTGACCAGCCCTCCTTTATACTCCACCATCTCCAGGGGCGCAACCACCTATACGGAAAGTACGGAATGTCCGTACCGTTTTTGACGGGCGCCGAAGGCGCCCCCCTCCCCCGGACCATTTATGTTTTGCAATTAGCACCGCCAACAAGATAGGCACCAATGGCGTACAGAGTATACGGTCATTCAGGGAATGACCTGGTCCTTTGGACCCGGGGCGCCCATGCAAAGCTGGCGCCCCTCCGATCAGTGACGGCGCCCCTCCGACGAGTGACGGCGCCCATCTGACCAGTGACGGCATCCCTCCGGCTAGTGACGTCGCCCCTCCGGCCGGTGACGGTGCCCCTCCAGCTAGTGACGGCGCCCCTCCGACCAGTGACGGCGCCCCTTCGGCCAGTGAAGGCGCCCCTCCGGTCAGTGACGGCGCCCCTCCAACCAGTGACGGCGCCCCTCCGGCTAGTGGCGGGGGCCTCTCCTTCCGCACGGTGCGGAAGGAGAGGTGCCCCCGCCCCTTGTAAAATGTTCGCCAATATTGATGGCGCCCCTGTCAATCGGGTGGCGCCCCCAGGCCTCAAGGCAATGACCTGGTCCTTTGTGAATTTCTGCGCACGCCACTGACAGGCACTCCTGGGAATCGGATAATTAACACTCCTAGAAGTAAATTGCTACTTAGTAACAGGATAGGCGCCACTAGAAGCAAATGCCGCCCCATGGAGCAAAACAGGCACCCTACCGGACAATAAGCAAATGCCGCCCCCACGGGGAAAAACAGGCGCCCTTTAAATTGGACAAATGCTCATTGTCCAAAACAGCTAATGCCGCCCCCATATTGTGAAGAACAGCCGTCCACTATGTCGGACAATAGGCTTCCTTAGAAGCAAATGCCGCCCGATGGTCTCACACACTGGCGGATCCAAGGGGGGGGGGCATCAGGGGCAAATGCCCCCCCCCCCCCACCCCCACACACACGCACACACAGGAATGGGGGGGGGGCATTCAATACAAGAATCCCCCCTGCGCGTTCCCAATTTATCGTAAAATCGTAAACATTGTCTTTGCAGCAGTCAAAATCCAGCTATCCACAGTAAAAAACGTCAAATTTCGCGCCGCTTTGCGGCATGACACAAGTTTCGCAATTGCTGATACAAATTTGGAAAATGGAAAAATGGATTCCATTAAGTGTCTGTCAGAGACTCTCTCTCCTTGGCGGCAATTGCGGGCCCCAGGGCCCAATCCCTTCATAAAATATTAACTTTCAAGCGGGCTACATGTTTAGCTGCTAGTCTGCCGAGTTCCGAAAAAGGCGACGCGAACGCAAAGACGCGGACATCGGCACCAGGAAGCTGCTCCAGCGGTGCCCAACTTGCTGGACCGAAGAGCGTGGGGACCAGGCCAGGACCATCTGCCCACGCCAACTCCCACCAGGATCCTCCAGATCTACAGGGACCATTTATGCGCGGAAAAGTCGTTCTGCCTCTTGCTGCTTTCAAGCTATCTGCACTGTTGTTTGTTGTTACAGTTCGGTAGCCTATAAGCCTATTGTCCAGTTGTTTGTTACAGTTCGGTACATATGTATGCAGTTATTACGCTCGCTCACTCGTCCTTCCGTGGTATATGGGAAAAATCTGATTATGAGCGGCCCGGCCCGGCCCGGCCCAAACCCGTGGGGACGCTTTTGAGAAGCTCATATCTTTGCAAACACACTTTGATTGACAAGCGGACTTCTTTGCTGAGCAGCCCCATCCAATCTACCCTGTTTGAGACCGGTGCTGACTCATGTGGGTGACTACCACTGCGCGTGGCGCGTTTCGTGTGAGGGATGTTGAATAGTGTTTTCTCGCAAAAACTCTGCAAAGGCTGAGCCTATTGTGTGCAAATTTGGTGTGTGGTTAGGGACCTCTCAGCCGCCACTTTCCCACAAGTCAGGGGTGGGGTGACTATGCACGTGCGCATGTGCACACCCCTATTCTATATCTCAGGACGGCTGAGCCGATTGCGTTCAAATTTGGTGTGTTGTTAGGGACCTCTCGTTCGACAGTTTCCCACAAGTCACGTGTGGGGTGCCGCTGCACGTGCGCACGTGCGCACGTGCATACCCCATTTTGTATCTCAGGAACTGCTGATCCGATTGTGTTGAAATTTGACACGTGGTTAGGGACCTCTCAGCCGCCGCCTTTCCACAAGTCAGGGGTGGGGTGTCTTTGCACGTGCACACGTGCACACACCTATGCTTTATGTCAGGAACGGCGGAGCCGATTGTGTTCAAATTTGGTGTGTGTTTAGGGACCCCTCAGCCCCCACTTTCCCACAAGTCAAGGGAGGATGCCTCTGCACGTGCGCACGTTCGCACCTTTTTTTGTATCCAAGTAAATACTAGCCCGATCGAGTTGGAATTCCCCATACATTTCCTTCGCGCTCGCTCGTTCATCGCCAACTACGGCGCCCTACTGGTTATTATCATATGTACTATTGAGCGCTGACTGCCACCGGTCATCGTGATTTACTATCCGAGGCTAATGAAGGTATATGAAAAACTACCTTCATTTCAATATTTGTAATCATACCGAGATGTGCAACCAGGAAAAGGGGTTACCTGAGGCTTGGCTCCAATCACGGTCTGGTTCCAATATGAAAATTTCGCTTTCCACGACCTAAAATTCAAATTGTCACGCCGCTTAGCGGCGTCACATCGGCAGACATCGTCATAACAAAGCCATTGTCATCGTCTTCGGTTCGTCGTAACGCTGAATTTGATGAATAACATTTTTACCTTCGTATCCTCTACAAGGCCCACCGCCTATATTTCTGAATTTGATCAGGCAAACCCGTACAAAAATCGCGCTGCTTGGCGGCGCTAAATAACAAGTGCCTACTATAATATGAAAATCCACAATAAAATTGCTGCAAAGGCTAAGTAAGGCGCTTTTATGTATTTGTCTATTTTTAGGCTTTTGCCGGTATCAGTGCTTTATTTAAACGTTTGTTCTTACTTTTGCTTGCGCTTTTAATCGCCTTTAATGTAATTATTGTATGCTGCTGGGTGTATTATACAGTATAGTTTTGTGTTTTCTCTTATTGTACCATGTGCACTTATGTAATTTGTGAATGTTTTAATTTATTGCTGCATGACTTCAACCGTAAGTGGGCCCTGCGCCTGTGGTTGTTTATTCAATAAATACAAATACAAATACACCCAGACAAAAATGGTGGTTATTTTTTCCATTTCAGCCGACCCCCCACTCAAAAATTATCGGCGACGCCCCTGCGAGTTGGTATGAGATAAACGTTATATTACTTTTATGTGTATATGCTACGGAATGTCGCGTTTTTGTGCTTTTTGTTCTCTCCGAAATTTTTGTTTAAGCTCAAAAACCAAAATAAGGGGACCGGCCCAGATCCGCGAATGAAGAAATGGGGGTACTTTTTACACAAAAAGATGCCCCCCCACGCAGAGAGGCTGGATCCGCCAGTGGTCTCATATTGATTATGGGGATGTAGGCATTATTTTTGCAGTACTATAGTAGATTCCAGGTACATACATACACTACATATACACAAATGACACATTTGTGATATCGCTAGTTTTTTTTTGGCAATGGCGCCCCCCTGGAGCAATGGCGCCCCCCCCCCCTTGAGCGATGGCGCCCCCAACGCTAATTTGTCCGTACCACTTTTTTGGACGTGGTTGCGCCCCTGACCATCTCCTTTGACCATTTCGCTGTGGATTTCATCATCTACCTGTGATTTGATGGTTGTTGGCACTTCGCAACTTTCTCAATGTCAATACATGCGGACTGAAAATGTAAAGGGCCCGTGCGATATGAACTCTATCTGCGGTTTGTAGTCATATTCGCACCATGGGGCAAAGGCATGAGTACATAACCGAAGGTTGGTTTCACATGGCTAACACTATTCTTTAGAATTGTGTTTCCTTGTGAAACAAACCTGAGCTAATGCAACACGAAATTACAACCAAAGCGGGTTATGGGCATGGCACGATGTCATGGCATCGTGTTCTCTTGTGCCAAACCATCTTATGGGATATTAAAGGGAATGTTTCACCTTTGTATTGGTTTTGAACTGATATAGCCATTACCTTTGGCCGTTATTTAAATGTCGAAAATACTAAGGTCATTTTCCCCAAAACTTAGCCGTTTTTAAGAAATTTAATTTTCCCATTTGCAAAATGGGGTCTAGGCTAATGCCGCCGCTGATTGTCTGACAGCCACTTTGTCAGCCAATCCCACCTTCTCAGCCAATCAGCGGCGGTCTATAGCTCAATAATGACGTCAACATCCCAAATTTAAAACCTTAATTTGTATAAAGTTAAGTGACTTTTCGAGAGAACAAATATCACCATCGTTTCCAGCAGCACGTACTTCATATTTTCGACTACAACCAGCGTATATTTGACAACTTTCAGGAAGGTGAAACATTCCCTTTAATAGTCAATATGTTTGTAAAAAAAAACTCCAATTAATTGTACACACATGGTATATTTGATGGATGTCCGATACCCCTGTTCTGGTATGCGCAGTGATGCTCTTGGATTGACCAGGGAAGTTTAACTTTGTGTTCACTTCCGATGAGCTCCGTTCGTATAGACATTTTTGACTTTGCAGCTTGCACGTGTTTTCTGTCGGCAGGGTACCTCGGTGATTGGTGTTCAGAGGAGTGACTACAGCTGCAGCCTGACCAATGGCGTGATGGCACGTCACACCAACAGCTGCGCCTGCCCGGACAGCGAACAGCCATTGAGCAGGACCGAGTGTGGTGAGTGTTCGACACCCCCACCCTTCCCCCTTCCTCTCGATGTCTCTCCGGAATCAACAGGGATGCACGGAGACACGCAGCACCACCTGGCGTGGAGGGTTTCATTTGCCACCGCCTCGCCCTCAACACATTTTGCGTCGCTGGCTGCTGAGTTTCTCGATGAGCCGAAAATCGTGAGATCCGTGGTCGGATGTGTCATGACTCGTGAGTTCCGTTGATATATTTCTGGCGCCACCGGGACCAAAGGTGGATGTAGCCGTGATTTTTTTTTTGTGTGTGTGTGGGGGGGGGGGGGGGGGGAATCTTGTGGCGTATTTCAACGAAAAGTTGTTGAGTGAGGGGGGTCAGCCATCAACAAAAAGTCGTTGACCGGGAACGGGAGGGGGGGGGGGGGGGGGGGGGGGGTAGAGCGGGACGTCACACACGTCCGCCACTGTACATACGTCCGGACGTTTTTTTTTGTTTTTTTTTTGGGGGGGGGGGGGGCAAGTCACGTTTTCATGACCTCTGAACCCGCAGCTAAGTGAGTCGACGCCAGCACCATCTGTGCACACATTGATGAACGCGGTGTAGTCTAATGGTAGAAATATGAGTCTGAAAGGACGAAAAGGCCACTTCCAGCAATGCCAATGACGGACATACCTCACTGTTGTATTGGCTACTTCCAGCAATGCCAATCACGGACATACCTCACTGTTGTATTGCCAATGACGGACATACCTCACTGTTGTATTGCCAATGACGGACATACCTCACTGTTGTATTGCCAATGACGGACATACCTCACTGTTGTATTGCCAATGACGGACATACCTCACTGTTGTATTGCCAATGACGGACATATCTCACTGTTGTATTGCCATGTGCGCAGTGACGATGTTATTCATTTATTTGTACAATATTTCCAAGCACTTCTTGCTGTATCGGGATATACACACTCCAATAACTTTCCTGGCCCGTCATCGATGCGTGTACAGTGTGCGTACATGTGCCTAAAATGCACACCTCGTTGTAGCTCATTTGCATTGAAGTTCGTTTATTAATGTTTATTAAAACGTTTAAATACTGTTTGATCTGTATCAATCTGCTGTATTATATTCATCATGTTACATATACATATACATTGTTACATATACATCAGAGCCAGACACGCCACAAGCTACACTCGAGCATCATTGGCCGAGTAGAAGAGGATGTAGCCGGCCGAGCTTTGCACGGCGCTGCTGTTTGGCGAGTACACCTGTTTGATTCTGTTTGATTGCACATCTGTTTGATTGCTTGATTATAGCAATATCTTAACACATTCAATACACTAATAGCAAGGTTTGTTGGTCAGATAATTGCATCGCTATAAAAATGTGAATTGAGCGTATTTATTATTTGTGACGAGACATGTGTTTACAGTTACCGTATGTACCGTCACAGTTTCGAAACTTCTCCATTGGGCTTCAGAGGTTCACGTTCTTAAGAAAATACAAGGGTAAGATTAATAAAGATGTATTTGAACAAATATCCAAAGAAACGTATGATAAACAAACATTTCCGAAACTTGCCGATAATTAGATTAATGTTGATGGCAACATGAAGTAAGTATGACATCATTCAGCACCAAGTTACGTTTAAATCATTTTCTGCTACACTTGTCTTATAACATTGTATACACCATAAACTTAAATGCTGCCTAAATGCAGCATGCTGCAAACATCTCTATACAAGTCATGACAAAACATACTTGTAGCCTTAGTGCTCCCGCACTATGCTGTGCTCTAGTATTATTGTGCTCCCCCCCCCCTCCACACACACCCACACACACATATTTAATAACACTACTGATGTACTCATACCTCGATGAGAATTGGAACAGATACTTTTGTGTTTACAGTGCATTATATAACCAAGCTAAAGGTCGAATACTGCTGCACGATTGGGCGTCGCAGTCAAACAGGAATACATTCACCCGAGGAAATTAGCAATCGGAAACGGATGGGTCGACGAACTTGATATCAGTACATCATCCTTCACATGTAAATGTGTGGCATAGCCTGTGCTAAACAACGGGAATGACTCACACGTCCAAAAAAATACATAACAAAACTTCTACGGTCATTTAAAGATGTCTGATTTATCAA
The DNA here is from genome assembly GCA_036785665.1 of Chirona hameri. NCBI lineage: Eukaryota > Metazoa > Arthropoda > Thecostraca > Balanomorpha > Balanidae > Chirona > Chirona hameri. Next base: position 20,557 of record JAXIVJ010017403.1, read on the forward strand.
GCGGGAAGTTTGTTTAAAGGGAATAGGTCACCTTGAAAGTTGTCTTGGAATTTGGCTATACGGGGTATTTCGAGCTAACAAAAAAAGTGAATATGGCATTTGTTTGGACGATGAATGGATATTCGTCAAAAAATAGGCATTTCCCCTTTTCTCCTTCATGGCGATAAACAACTTCATGACAATGTATGACGTCATGCATATGGTAGCTTGGATATGGAAACTATTGCGCACAATAACGACGGACTTTAGGCATATATACGCGGGCTGCTTGTTACCGAGCGGGCGCGAAGCGCCCGTGAAGTTTCTCGTCAACTTAATAGACACATTTACATTTGACCCGGCCCGACCCGGCCATACATACGCTTTTCGGAAGCTAATAACTTTGCAACTACTGCTCCGATGGAGTTGGGGTTTTCACCATTGGATAGGACCATCAAATCAATTTTGATGTTCTTATGGTGCGCTCTGATAGGGGTGGTACCACAGCGCGTGGCACCCGCGGACGTCGAAATTAACAAAAATCATTCTTGATCAAAAATGTCTTGATTTATCTAAGCATTCGTTTTTTTGTATACGCTGAAGCATGCAGCGCTCAGGACCTACTCCCTTTTGGCGGATTCGGGAAAGGAGATCATGAACAATTTAATAAAACTTAATTTTTATGTTGGCACGCATGGAGGCCTGGTAATTTTTATGGAGGACTAAAAGGACTAAAAGGACTATGTGTTACTACCACGTGTGCTCCCGTACCGTTTCATATTTCAAACCTGTTTTAGCTTTACCAGTGCTCGCGGACCCGAAACAGAGTCTTCTAAAGGGGGTCCAGTAGTCCTGTGTCCAAATTACTTAGTGTAGCGAGGTAATTCTTTGACCACAACTTATTTTTCGATCTGCTCTACAAATCTGTTATCTCAGTTCAAAACCCCATGTTAAAGGTGAACTATTCCCTTTAAGTTTTACTAGCAATATCAAACGCACGGAAAGACAATGTGGATGTATAGTTTTAATTACGTTATTACACCGGACTTATTCCACAAGAGTTAGGTGTTTTAGAGCTTTCGATATGTATTTTATTCGATATGTATCATTTAAAGTATTTTTCCGAACGATCGAACTCGCTGACGAAGATACATGTCAAACATGCATGCAGTACATGTCAAAAACTCCGAAACACCTAACTCTTGTGGAGTAAGTCCGAATTAATAACATAATTAATATCAAGGCATTCAAGACTGGAAATGTTGCGTAAGTTTTTAGCAAAATTTCATTAAAACTCGCACTTAATTGCTCGTACATCTTTAAATGACCATAGAAGACACTTGGAATAGAGTATACTACACACACACCAAACGCACGCCAACAAATGCATACGGATCGAATAGTCGTAATTAGGTTCTGTTCTCATTTGTTCTCCTTCGGACTCGTTAATCTTGTTCGTATTCTGCCTCCTTCATATAATTTGTATATATAAACTTTCTACCTCTTCCCCTTTTTACTTCCTTCTCATTCCTTTCCCTCTTCTATCTGTTTCCTCTCCTTTCTCTTCTTTTTCCTCCCTTCCCTCTTCTACCATCTCCTTCTTAGCTTCCTGCTCTTACCCGGTTTCTTCCGATGGGGATCCTTCCCCCTCTGCCGATGTGGAAGATGATCCCTCGGTGGCGCTGCAGACGGCCGTCCAGTCGGCGCTGAAGCCGCGCCCGTTCGTTGCAGCGTTGGCGTTCATCTTGATCGACAGCTGGGTCCCGGAGGTGGGTCCGTACGGGTCCGGCAAGTCCGTACCGCAGAACGGACCCTGCGGGGTGTCGTCGGCCACGTCCTCCCTGGAAACGGGCACACCAGGGGTGAACTGGGGGACCGCTGGATCGGAGGGGGGTAGCAGGGGTGAGCTGGGGGGAGCGCCCGGATCGGGGGGGGGGGGGGGGGTGCAACAGGGGTGAGCTGGGGGAGCGCAGGATCGGGGGGTACAGCAGGGGTGAGCTGGGGGAGCGCCGGATCGGAGGGGGAGGGGGGGGGGGGGGGCAAGGGGAGACAATCCCCCCCTTACGGGTCACAGGGGGCCCCGCAGAGATTCGCCCAGATACAATTTGCATTAGCTAAATGGATTTCAAAAAGTCACAGGACGAGCCCTCAAAACCAGGCAAGGGTCACTCTGGTGCATGTCAAGGGCCCTCAGAGACATTGAAGGGCTTTCGAAGCCGGCCCAGGGGGCTCCTTGGGCATGTCCAGGGGCCCATTGAGCCCACTTAAGGGAGCAGAAACATGCCCAGGACTTTTAAGAGCATGCCCCTGGGGCACATTGAACCCACTCAGGGGCCCCCAAACCAGCTCAGGGGCCTCTAGAACATGTCCACTTGTCCAGGGGACCAATTGAGCCCACCTACAACCTAACAAACATGCCGAGTGGCCTCTCGAGCATGTCCATGTGCCCCATTGAGTATGTTCAGGGTCCTCTCAAGCCTGGCCCAGGGGCCAATTATAGTATGTTTGGGGCCCTCTCGAACCTGCCCAGGGGCCATTATAGCCTGCCCAGAGGGCCTCTCGAGCTTACCCAGGGGCCCATTGAGTCTGCTCAGGGGCCTCTCGAACCTGCCCAGGGGCTATTAGAGTCTGATCAGGGGCCTCTCGGCTTGCCAAGGGGCCATTGAGTCTGTTCAGGGCCCTCTCGAGCTTATCCAGAGGGTCATTGGGCCTTGTGAACGGGGCCCTCGAGCCTGCCCAGGGGGTTGCTAGCCGTCGCCTGGAGCACCTGCTATAGCTGGAGCGCCTGCTAGCCGTGGTCGGCGCAGTCATAATGAGCGGTAATGTGCTGTACCTCTGACCCCACCTGGTGCAATGTTTTATTGGGTTTAAAAATGGTAATTTGATGTCTGATGCGTTTTTTAATTCCGGGGGGGGGGGGCGGTGGTAGCACCAAACAATTTAACAATTTTCCTCTCAGGAGAGTGTGTGCTGCAATATTTGTCAGCCAGGGGGCGTCGCCGACGGGAGGGTCGGGGGGGGGGGGGAGGCCTGGGGCAAACTCCCCCACTTTTAGAAGGCGGGGGAAGGGGGGTCGACCCCCACCACTTTTTGCGGGAAAAATTGACAATTTATCGTAAAAATTGCCTTTGCAGTGCAGTCAAAATCCAGCTATCCTAGTGTCAAAAACTGGAAAATTTTGCGCCGCTTCGCAGCATGTTAGCAGTAGTTTCGCAATTGCTTATACAAATTTGGAAAATGGGAAAAAATAATTTATAATTTAATTAAGTGTTTGGCAGAGGCTCTCTTGGCGGGAATTGCTGGCCCCTTCACAAAATATTCACTTCTAAGTTTCAAGCATGCTACATGTTTAGCTAGTTTGCCGAGTTCCGAAAAAGGCGACGCGAACGCAAATACGAGGGGATCGGCACCCGAAGCTGCTCCAGCGGTGCACAATTTGCTGGGACAACCGAAGAGCTAATAGTGGGAAACAGGCCAGGACCATCTCATCAAGCCATCATTACCTCACGGTCTGGTTCCAATATTAACATTTCGTTTTTCCAGGACGTAAAATTAACATTTTCACGCGCTTCGCGGCGTCACATCGGTAGTCATCGTCAAAACGAAGCCATAGCCATCATCATCGGTTCGTCGTAACGCTGAATTGAATGAATAGCATTTTTAGCTTATTATCCGAGCTACAAGGCCACCGCCTTATATTTCTGGGTTTTATCAGGCAAAACCGTAAAAATTTCGCGCCACTTCGCGGCGCTAACTACTAACAAGTACATACCTACCAACTATAACATGAAAATCCACATTAAAAAAATGCTGCAAAAAGGCTTAAATACACGTATCAAAATGGGGGTAAATTTTTCGTCATTTCAGCCGCCCCCACACTCAAAAGCCGACCCCCAACCTGTTGTCAGCTAGATATGTTTTCTCTCCTGTCCGTAACAATACAAATTAGTAATGCGCTCAGTACAATCCCTACTGAGGGTCCTGGTCCACTCCAGCTCATCAAAAGTAGACGAAGAAAAATTGCTAAAAAGGGGGCCTCACAAATAAAGTGGCCGAAATCCGTAGTTTTTTCATATCCAGGGGTATTTTTGTTGGGGTGGGGGGCCTCTCCCAGGGGGCTTGCCCCCACCCCCCTTCTGAAGGTTTGGCTGCGCCCCTGAGCGAGGGTGAGCTGGGGAGAGCCAGATCGGGGGGGGGGGGGGGGGGGAGGGGCGGTGTACAGCAGGGGTGATCTGGGGAGCGGCCGGATCGTGTGTGTGTGTGTGGGGGGGGGGCGGGGGTAACACCAGGCGTATGCTGGGGGAGCGCTCGGATCGTGTGTGTGTTGGGGGGGGGGGGGGGAGGGAGGAGTAGTCCCAGGGTAAGCTGGGGGAGCGCCGGATCGTGTGTGTGTTTAGGGGGGGGGGGGGGGGGTACACCAGGGGTAAGCTGGGGAGCGCCAGATCGTGTGTGTGTGTTTGGGGGGGGGGGGGGGGGGTACACCAGGGCTAAGCTGGGGGAGCGCCGGATCGTGTGTGTGTGTGTGGGGGGGGGGGGGGTACATCAGGAGTAAGTTGGGGGGAGCGCCGGATCGTGTGTGTGTGTGTGGGGGGGGGGGGGGGGTACAACAGGGGTAAGCTGGGGGAGCGCCGGATCGTGTGGTGTGTGTGTGGTGGGTGGGGGGGGGGGGGGGGTAGACCAGGGGTAAGCTGGGGGACCGCCGGGATCGTGTGTGTGTGTGTGTGTGGGGGGGGGGTACACCAGGGTAAGCTGGAGAGCGCCGGATCGTGTGTGTGTGTGTGGGGGGGGGGGGGGGGGGGTACACCAGGGGTAAGCTGGGGGAGTCGTCGGATCGTGTGTGTGGGTGTGGGGGGGACACCAGGGGTAAGCTGGGGAGCGCCGGATCGTGTGTGTGTGTGTGGGGGGGGGGGGGGGGTACACCAGGGGGGTGATCTGGGGGAGCGCCGGATCGTGTGTGTGTGTGGGGGGGGGGGGGGGGTACACAGAGGGTAAGCTGGGGAAGCGCCCGGATCGTGTGTGTGTGTGTGGGGGGGTGGGGGGGGGGGGGGTACACCAGGGGTAAGCTGGGGGAGCGCCGGATCGTGTGTGTGTGTGAGGGGGTGGGGGGTACAGCAGGGGTAAGCTGGGGGGAGCGCCGGATCGTGTGTGTGTGGGGGGGGGGGGTACACAGGGGTAAGCTGGGGAGCACCGATTGTGTGTGTGTGGGGGGGAGGGGTGTACAGCAGGGGTAAGCTGGGGGAGCGCCGGATCGTGTGTGTGTGTGGGGGGGGGGGGGGGTACACCAGGGGTAAGCTGGGGGAGCGTCAGATCGTGTGTGTGTGTGGGGGGGGGGGGGGGGCGGGGGGGGGGGGGTACACCATGGATAAGCTGGGGAGCGCCGGATCGTGTGTGTGTGTGTGGGGGGGGGGGGGGGGGTAGGGGTACACCAGGGGTCAGCTGGGGGAGCGCCCGGATCGTGTGTGTGTGTGCGTACACCAGGGGGGGGGGGGGGGGGGGGGGGGTTACACCAGGGGTAAGCTGGGGGGGAGGGAGCGCCGGATCGTGTGTGTTGTGTGGGGGGGGGGGGGGTACACCAGGGGTAATCTGGGGGAGCGCCGGATCGTGTGTGTGGTGTGTGTGTGGGGGGGGGGGGGGGGGGTACACCAGGGGTAAGCTGGGGGAGCGCC
>JAXIVJ010017404.1:0-26191 GCA_036785665.1 Chirona hameri
CCTTCCGAGATACTTATTTGATCTACGTTGCTGAAAAAGTGGCCAGAATTGTGCAGCCTCTTCGTTCACTGAGATGGCGTTTAATATCACCTCCGAAAAGTACGCCGATGCGCTTAACATTTGATTTTCTTCCTAATCAAAAAGGAAACAAAAGAACGAGGTATCAGGTAAGAGAATCATGACAAATTAACAACTAATCGCGCACGACAGAGACTGTTACAGCATGTTGCTCTAAACACTGGTCACACATGAGCTCAACATGACATCACATCATGGACGTACCCAAGGGGGAACAGGGCAATTTCCCCCCCCCCCCCCCCTTCTTCCTTGAAGGTCTGTACGGGCCCCTTTGGCCGTATGTTCTCCTTTGGAAATAGAGCCGGCCCTATTTCGAGCACCATGTGCTAACAGGGGCAATAAATAATCCATTGGAGGGTCAGCCGGGGATATTGGAAGGTCGGCTGGGCTCCACGATTATCCACCGGGGCACCCAGAGGGTCGACCGGGGCACCCAGAGGGTCGACCGGGGCACCCAGAGGGTCGACCGGGGCACCCAGAGGGTCAACCGGGGCACCCAGAGGGTCGACCGGGGCACCCAGAGGGTCGACCGGGGCACTCAGAGGGTCAACCGGGGCACCCAGAGGGTCGACCGGGGCACCCAGAGGGTCGACCGGGGCACCCAGAGGGTCAACCGGGGCACCCAGAGGGTCAACCGGGGCAACCAGAGGGTCAACCGGGGCACCCAGAGGGTCGACCGGGGCACTCAGAGGGTCAACCGGGGCACCCAGAGGGTCGACCGGGGCACCCAGAGGGTCGACCGGGGCACCCAGAGGGTCAACCGGGGCACCCAGAGGGTCAACCGGGGCAACCAGAGGGTCAACCGGGCAACCAGAGGGTCAACCGGGGCAACCAGGGGGTCGACCGGGGCACCCAGAGGGTCAAACGGGGCAACCAGAGGGTTAACCGGGGCACCCAGAGGGTCAACCGGGGCACTCAGAGGGTCGACCGGGCCCTTGGAAGGCCGACCGGTGCACCTAGAGGGTCGACCGGGGCACCTAGAGGGTCGACCGGGGCACTCAGAGGGTCGACCGGGGCACTCAGAGGGTCGACCGGGGCAATCAGAGGGTCGACCGGGGCACCTAGAGGGTCAACCGGGGCACCCAGAGGGTCAACCGGGGCAACCAGAGGGTTAACCGGGGCACCCAGAGGGTCGACCGGGCCCTTGGAAGGCCGACCGGTGCACCTAGAGGGTCGACCGGGCACCTAGAGGGTCGACCGGGGCACCTAGAGGGTCGACCGGGGCCCTTGGAAGGCCGATCGGGGCACCTAGAGGGTCGACCGGGGCACTTGGAGGGTCGACCGGGGCCCTTGGAAGGCCGACCGGGGCACCCAGAGGGTCGACCGGGCCCTTGGAAGGCCGACCGGGCACCTAGAGGGTCGACCGGGGCACCCAGAGGGTCAACCGGGGCAACCATAAGGTCAACCGGGGCACCTAGAGGGTCGACCGGGGCACCTAGAGGGTCGACCGGGGCCTTTGGAAGACCGACCGGGGCACCCAAACGGTCAACCGGGGCCCTTGGAAGATCCATCTGGGGATTCATGGATTAACGACCCGGGCCCCTGGAGGGACGACTGGACCCATGAAAATTTGTCCAGGCCCCTGAAAAGGGCCTATTACAAATCGAGGGCCCAACCTTTTTACCCTTCCAAATTTTTAACTCACCGATTTGGCCCCTTTGTTTTGACGGGCCCCATTTTCAACTTTTTCATTAGTTTTGTTTTGTCCTAAAATTATCCTCACCTGGGGGCTCTATGAGGCGGATACACGGGAGGCCTCTTGCGCCACCCGGGGGCCAATGAGACAATGAGAAACCCCTCTGTCGGTCAGGGACCTCCGGGTATTGCTACTGAGTACAGGGGTCCCTAGTTCCAGGCAGGGGGTCCCCGATACAAAATAGAGGCCCCGTGGCCCGTGCCCGTCAGGGGGCCCTATTAGCTTGAAACGAATAGGCACGGACCCCACCCCCCCCCCCCCCAAATGACAGCCAGAGGGCTCCACTTGCCGGCATCTCGGGGGCCCCTGGGACTATCATAAACCCCGTTTTCGGTCAGGGGACCCCTTGGTAGTGGTAATGAAGTTGAACACAGGGTCCCCCGGGTAGTGGTATTGAACACAGGGGCCCCGGACCCCCGGTACAAGGCAGGGCCCCAGACCCCCGGTACAAGGCAGGGCCCTGGACCCCCCCCCCCCCCCCCCCCCCCCCCGTACAAGGCAGGGCCCCGACCCCGGTACAAGGTAGAGGCCCTGGACACCCGGTACAAGGCAGGGCCCCGGACCCCCGGTACAAGGCAGGGCCCCGGACCCCCCCCCCCCCGTACAAGGCAGGGCCCCGGACCCCCGTACAAGACGGGGCCCCCGGCCCCGGTACAAGGCAGGGCCCCGGACCCCCTGTACAAGGCAGGGCCCCGGACCCCCGGTACAAGGCAGAGGCCCTGGACACCCGGTACAAGGCAGAGGCCCTGGACCCCCGGTACAAGATAGGGCCCCGGCCCCGGTACAAGGCAAAGGCACTGGACACCCGGTACAAGGCAGGGCCCCGGACCCCCGGTACAAGGCAGGGCCCCGGACACCCGGTACAAGGCAGAGGCCCTGGACACCCGGTACAAGGCAGGGCCCCGGACCCCCGGTACAAGGCAGAGGCCCTGGACACCCGGTACAAGACAGGGGCCCCGTGCCCGTCAGTCAGGCTGGTCAGGCTGGTCAGTCAGGCTGGTAAAAATATAGTGGGCCAAATCCGGTCAGTATTTTTGGTGGTGGTACCTTATGGCCGGATGGCCGGCAGGATAGCCAGTTCCATTAGCGAAGGCTTACATTGAGAAGGCCACGATTATAACTTGACCTTAAGTTACCGATATAGAAAATCCGAGATACACGAATTGTAGTCCCTAATGACTTCATGACGTGCCATGAGTTTCATGTCGCTCGCAGGGGTGTTAAAAAGTGCGAACTTACTATATATAGTGGGCGCCAAAATATTATCTACAAAACTTGCTCCGGGGCCGAAAATGTTCCAATTTAATAATCTGTTTTGCTCTGTGGTCATCAATTATGTAAAGTGTAATGCACAACTACACATACTTTTCAAATTAGCTGCCAAGTTTCTTTCTTCATCATTGCTAGTTATGAATCCCAAATACCACCACCCCCAACCAACCTTCGGCCGATATATTTTTATCGGATATAAATCATTATCGCCAAAAATACGTGTCCTGAAATGTCTCTAAGTTCTGGGATCCTGGTGGGGGCCGGGATCGTGGCGGGGGCCGCTTCCATTGCTTTAAAGGGATATTGCCACCTCCGGAGGATTTCTAAAAAGCAACTTAAATGAATGGTGGGGATCAGCAATCGTGTATGCTCAAGCTCAAACTTGCTCCTGCAGGACCTAGAGCAGGGTATCGGCAATTTCATTTTGCTGATTCCAAAACGTTGGTCCCAGCTGTGCTCAGTACTAGATTCATGATGGCCACTCTTATCCAGTTTGACTGTGAAATTGGCGCCCGCCCAAAGCCGAAGCGTCCAAATTCGCCGAGACTTGACCTTGACAAGTCTATCTGTTTTATAAGGTATTGGTCACAAATCTCCTACGGCCCCAAAGTCGAGCCATAGCTATTCTTGCTGTTTAATTAATGCTGTATTATAATAAGAGGATATGGCTGTTGAAAATATAACTAACTGTATACGCATTAAAATTTTAAAGTGCACTGACGGAATGGTGATGTTGAGTTTGCAATATTCAAAAGCAAATCATAGTCCGCAAAGAAGTGATTCTAAATATTGATGAGGCGAGTCCAATTTTACGAATGTGTGCCAATCATGAGTGGTACAAATGTTTTTTTTTAATCTTATGGGGGGAGTTTTGGGAACCAAATTTTGCAGGTGAAATCGGACAGCTTAATCTACCGATACACCAAAAACTCCATATTGGCCAACGAGGTGGAAATATCCCTTTAAAGGGAAATAATGACCTTTTTCCACAAAAATGGAGTTAGCACTTGAAATCGCCAGACGAGACCAAAATATATTGTAAATTCATCACATTTTGCATGAAAACTTCCCTACCGAAAGATATTTCAAGTTAAAGTTGATAAGCGTTCCACACTTTTAACGACCGGTACTTGCAAGTACTTTTGGTCCTCATCAAACTGCGGGCTTTTCCCGTATTGTTTTTCTTAGGCAATGGAGTGGAAAGTATATTGTGCGTTCTGCTTGTTGTGATTATATGCCCGGCGATCTTCTAAAACTAACAGCGATTGGAAAAAGTGGCAATAAAATCGGAAGCTCATCGATGCACATCAACGGCGGCATAGTTAGTGGTTGCGACCCTCAATTTTTGAAAATCGACTCATTTGTTTTCAACATTAGGAGTATTGTATAATTTGTCTGTGGCTGTATATAACACTATGCTTTATATTATCATGAAAAATAATATTTTTTCCCAAAAAAACTAACAAACAATAACACAAAACTGGCAATTGAATCGGAAGCTCATCGATGCACATCGACGGCGACCTATTTAGCGTCGGCGATTTGTTTACAAAGTCATTGTCATGCTTCTCGGCGCACTTAACCATTGTGGCGAGTTGTTCCTGATTAGTATACCCAAGTCCCGTAGCAGGCTTTGTTAATGACGTCACTGGTGCCATTCTTGTGTAGCATTGCAAAATATATCTGATTTTGAGTTAAAAGCTAATTAAAGACTTATTCAAATTATTGTTTTTAAGTTTGAATTTTCTTGTTAATCATTATTAAAGGTATTTTATCACTGTATTTCATAGAAGTTGACACTTCAGAAACTTGTCACGTAATCACATGCGGAACTTTATATACTTTTGGGGTTGTAGCTACAACTGCATCCTCAAAAACTACAACCCCAATCATAAATATTACAACCCCAACATTGCCAGTGAATGCCTACCCAAGTAAATAAATACTGTAAACGGTACGCAAAACCAAAGGATTTTTCACCAAAGGATTTTTCAATAGCAATCATAACAAAACAATGAATAAATATATGAACACAGAAAAGGACAAACTTTAAAATGTTAGTAAAGTTTGTCATTAAATAACATTTAAAATGCAACAATATGTAGTACAACATGTTATCCCAAAATTACTGAGAAAGACTATGTAGGTACCCAGGGGTGTAGGGTCATATTCAGTTGGGTCATAAACACTAGAACAACACTGCTTACTGACAAACGGGTAACATTTTTGTCAATTTCAGACACCCACAAAATGGCAATCTATAGGTGTTAACATAAAAACATGAGCAAAACAAGATTGAGTGTAGCATATTTTACATTGGGCTTAGTTCTGGATAGGTCACACATTAACATTAGAATGTACCCTTACGCAGTTGGCAAAAGTTATATTACATTTTGAGCTAAAATATGTTTGTGAAATTGACACTTAATGAAGAACTTGAACAATATTATAAATATTTTGGTGTGTGAAAGACGTGAAGGCATACCAATCATCCTGAGCTGGAAAAAGACCACAAATAATCATAGACCCAAATCAAATGAGTTTAAATTTATGATTACCACAACCTTCAATTTGTAGCCAGACAAACATTGTTTTCACAAGATGTACCTGGTCATGGTGTTTAGGTTTAGGTTTATATAGTGGGCTTTAGGTAGACTGGGTCTATTCAGGGTCCACATCATGGAAGTGGTCAGGACTAGTGGTTGTCGGTCAGCGCCTTTGTACTGCGGCCCAATGTCGGTCGAGACGATTTTTAAAGCTGTTGACAGTAGGGGCTGAGCTGACCTCTGCTGGTAGTTGGTTCCATGCAGTCACCACTCGATTTGCGAAGAACTTGCTGCGAGGTGTTAGGTTACGTCTTCTGACTTCCAGCTTCAAGCTGTGTCCCCTAGTCCGAGTATCCTCACACAGCTCGAAAAATTGTGTGTGGTCTACTGCTACTTTATTTGTCAGCAACTTGTATGTTTCGATTAGGTCCCCTCTCCTTAGTCGGTCCTCGATGCTTATCAGATTTAATCTCTTCAGCCTTTCTTCGTATGTCCAATGCTTGATTCCTCGTACAAGCTTTGTTGCTCGACGCTGGATTGATTCGAGGACCTTGATGTCCTTCCTAAGGTATGGGCCGACCGCCTGTATGCAGTACTCAATGTGGGGACGAACATAGGTAGTATACAGTACTCTGAAGCTGGAGACCCTGAAGTTAGGAAAAGCCATCCTTAGTTGACCTAGCGCGGCTGATGCTTTCTTGGCAGCTATTTGGCAGTGTGCGGTCGCCTTGAGCGTATCAGCTACGTGCACACCGAGGTCGCGCTCAAGCTTGCTTTCATCTAGCTTCTCACTTGAACCGCTTGGCTGCTTAATGTTGTATTTATGACAGGGATTTGAACGGCCGACATGCATTACTTCGCACTTTGAAGTGTTAAATTGCAGGAGCCAGTTTTCCGACCAGTTTGCTAAGATGTTCAAGTTTTCTTGCAGAACTTGGACGTCTGAGATGCTCTTGATGCCTCGGAAGACCTTTGCATCATCAGCAAACATCTTGATGTCGCTCTTGGTCAGTTTTGGTATCTCATTCACATACAGTACAAAGAGTACTGGGCCCAAAACTGACCCTTGAGGCACACCACTGGTCATTTTCACAGGACTTGACGCACTGCTACCTACTGTCACTTCTTGCCATCTGTCACTCAAGAAGTTGTCCATCCATGTCAAGACTTGACCCTTCAGCCCATAAGCACTGAGCTTCCTAAGAAGACGCCTGTGTGGCACAGTGTCAAAAGCCTTCCGGTAATCACAGTACACAATATCTATTGGTATACAATCATCAACAATGTTTGTCCATTTCTCGAAGGTTTCTAAGAGGTTTGTCAAGCATGATCTCTTCCTCATGAACCCATGCTGGTGGACAGACATCAGTTCATGTAGTTCGAGGTGCTCTGTAATATGTTTTCGGATTATCCGCTCCAGTATTTTGCAAGGTTGGCTAGTTAAACTAACTGGCCTGTAGTTTTCTGGTTTCTTTTTCCTCCCTTTTTGTAGATGGGCACAATTTTAGCAAATTTCCATTCCTTTGGTAGTCTACCCTCTTTAAGTGATTTCCGGTATAGTAGGCAGAAGGGGTAAGCTAACTCACTGGCACATCTCTTTAACAAGATAGCGGGGATACCATCTGGTCCAGCAGCTTTTGTCTCATCCAGTTGACTAAGTTGGCTTCTAACTTCACTAGGGGTGATATCAAAACTGTGCAGTGTATCTTTTGGCAGGACTTGCTCTGGAAACTCTGGCAGGTCTCCTTGTCCCTCCTCAATAAATACTGACTGGAAGAATTTATTTAACCCGCGCGGCGCTGGGGTCTCCATCCGAACGTGCGGTGCTGGGGGGTAAATTATACCCCCCCCCCCTCGTATCTTCCGAACCAATAACCGCAGCGAGACGCGCAAGGCAGCGATCGAAAGCTCTCAGTGAGAAGAATATAGCGCATGCCCGAAATTATTAACATAAGGTCACATGTCAGGTCACAGTCAGGTCAAGTGTCAAAATTTCAGTATTTGTGTTTTTGGGCTATACTTTCCATCCAAGGCCTTGTATTGCAACTATTATCTCACGAAGTGCTCCCAAATGTATAATGCATCTCCCGCACAAGTAAAAGTGAAATCTTAAGCAAAGGTCAAGGTCAAGGTCAAGTCACAAAAGGTCACAGGTCTACGAAAGCCATGCGACACATGTTGTATGGGTTATTTTACACGTATAATTTGATAGAAGCAGCCATTTTCACAGCCTGACACCATATAATCGCCCTCAGGTCAAGGTCAGGTAACAAATAAGGTCAAAATTTGAAATTGATTAATCTAAATAAACATTACATGTTTCTAGACTAGTTTTGTCTTCGAAATACAGTGGTGGCATTTATTTGTCTGTATCTGGTCAGTAAAAGCCAAAAAACGCAATTTAAAAAATGACGTCATGAGTTACTTATTCTTAGAGAGCCATAAGTCAGTCAAAAATAAAGAAATTGCTTTGAAATTTGGTTTGAACATCGTTCATACTCGGCTCTCTAATATATCTTCCGGTTTTTTGAAAATTTTCAAACAAAAAACTTTTGTGGAAATTCTTCCCCAAAAATCAGTTTTTTGCATTTTTGGGGGTCAAAAACCCAAAATTTTGAACATCTGAGATAGCCATCTTAAAGACAATGTTATTTCCTTTCTTTTGACGCCTTTTATTTACGATTTTCATCAACACGCTATTTTCTACAATTTTGCAAACATTTAACGTTTTTTCACCAAAAATTACATGACATGACGTCACTAAAACGTCATTATCTCCACAAAATTTTCACGAATTTCAACAAAATTATGACACAAGATGTAGAATTGATGCACCATAAGATACCGAAAGTTTCACGTCGATATCTGTCATAGTTTTCAAGTTATGGAGAAAATCCGGGAGGGGGGGTAAAATTTACCCCCCAGCGCCGCGCGGGTTAAGGTGTCAGCAGCTTCCTTATCTGTTTTTGTTAATTGACCCTCACCATCTTCTAGCACACTCACTTTTGGTCTTGTTCTCTGTTGTAAACGAATGTACTTGTACAATGCCTTGGGGTCGTTCTTCACATTCCTGGCAATGTGTTCTTCATATTGTGAACGTGCCTCTCTGATTCTTTGTGTTGTTTTGTTCCTCTGTGTGGTGTATAACTGAAAGTCTTCTGGCTCCTTTGTTCTTATGTACCTTTCCCACAGCTTGTATTTCTGCACAACTTCTTTTGTTAAGCTGCGGTTCAACCATGGTTTGTCTGGTCTGTGGGACTTCCGTGGTACCCAGATGGGTATGTGCTTTTCTAAGTTTATATTGATCATGTTCTTGATGAACCCCCAGGCTCCTTCTACATCCATGTCTTGGAGTTTGGACCAGTCTACTTGATTCAGGTTTGCCTGTATCTCCTGATACTCTCCTTTTTTGAAGTTTCTTCTTCCATTGTGAAAGAAGTTTTCCTTTGCTTGAGTGGTGTTACCTTTTAGAATGTATTTCCATTTCAGTACGACATGGTCACTTTTGCCAACAGGATCCGTCATCTCCATGTCATCTATCACTGAGTCCTGACTACTGAAGACTAAGTCCAGCTGCGACGGATTTTGGCCAACCCTGTACCTAGTCAGACATTCAACCTTTTGTTGCCAGTACAAATCTTGTGCTGCATTGAAGAATTGGGCTTGGTGTGAGTCTGGTGGTCCTTCTACCAATCCTTCCTCCCAGTTGATCTGGGGAAAGTTAAAATCCCCCATCACAATTGCTGGTACTGAACTCCCTTGTCTTGTTTGGAAAAGTAAGTCAATCAGTCCCTTATTACTCATGTCAGGATTGTTAGGGGGTCTGTAACAAACCCCTACTAAGAGTTTTTCAATTCTTGTTAATCTGATATAGCACCAGGCAGCCTCTTTAAATTCATCATTGTTAAGATAATTACATTCTAACACTTCACATTTCTCATGTACAAGTAAGAGTACTCCACCACCTCTTTTATCATCCTGTCTGTTATATCGGATTGCTGGATGATATCCTTCAATATTAAGTTTCTCTTTCATCCAAACCTCTGTGACACCAATCACATCAGGCTCATCAATTTTCAATCTCCCTTCAAACTCATCTAACTTGTTGCGTAAGTTGCTTGCATTTGTGTAACAGAACTTAATAAATATTTTGCCTTGCTTGCTTCGTTCCCCAGATTCTATTGTTCCTCCTTTACCTAGTTTCCCCTGTTCAGTTTGCATCATAGCCTTGTACCCTTTACTAGCAATCCTGTCACCTGTGTTTTTTCTTCGGCTCTCAAACATTCATTCATTCATTCCTTTCCCTTGGGACAACTCGTCCCCGAAAGATTCGATGAGCTTCCTTCCCTCTTTTGTTGAGCTCTTTTGTTGTTGAAAAGTAGAGGGCCACATCAGTGAAAGTCATTTTAAAAGAGAATAGCCTAATCCAACATCAATCAAACAAAAACGCATGTGAAAACAGCATAAATATTTAAAGCAATATACAAGGGCAAAATAAATGTACATATTTGACATAGCTGCGTCATATTTGTCTCTTTTATTAAGCTACGTCAAATTAGCAGTAGATTAATATTGTCCAGAAGTATCAATCTATAATTTTGAGGCACGTAGCCTCAGAATGTCCTGAAACTTGGCAGGTACGTCCTCCTTGCCACGCTGAACACGAAACACATAAAATTAGTCTGGAATGCGGGATACTTTCAGAGTTATACATTTTTTAAGTTTTGAATGTCTGTCTTCCTTTATTTGAAACGAATGCGTAAGAATTGGAGGCTTTCCGCGTCAAGTTAACCAGATATTCAACTGACAGACTTTCAAAACTTAAAACGTTATAACTTTAAAAGTCCGTATTCCAGGATAATTTTACGTTTTTCGTGTTGAGCGTTGCAAGGAGAACCTACCTGTCAAGTTTCAGGCAATTATGAGGCGACGGGCCTCACAATTATAGATTGGGCAATATCAATCAGCTGCTAATTTTGCATTAGTCTTTTATTATTCCTAAAAGGCAGGGTATTATCCCTCGCCCTACGGGGGTGGGGCCTGACACCCCCCCCCCCCCCCCCCTGAGGTTTATCTTGAATAACTTTTTACACATGCAATGCATCTTGCTGAAATTTTGGTAGTTGAGTTTACAAGAATTATACGTAGGCTGTAAAACTTTAATTGAAATTGGTTGAGCAGTTTGGGAGATAATCATGTTTTGATGACGTCATGTTGGTACAAAAAATTGAGAAATATTTGCAAAATCGTAGAAAACAGAGTTTTGAAACAAATTGCAAACGCAATTCACCAAAGATACAAAATGGCATTCTCTTTAAAATGGCGATCTCAGATTTTACAAATTTGGGGTTTTTGACCCCTAATTTTTTATCTCTTAAATCCCCACAAAATCAAAATTTTCAAAGATATTAGAAAAACCGGAATACATGTGAGAGTACTGAGTATGAAAAATACCCATACCAAATTTCAAAGCAATATCTTCATTTTTGACTGCGTGATGGCTCTCTAAGTGTAAGAAACTGATGACGTCATTTTTTTAAATAACGTTTTTTAACTTTTTTGACAAGATACGAACAAATAATTACCTTTTTTGTATTTCTGAACCAAAACTGGTCTAGGAACATGCCTTTTTATTTACATTTATCAATGTCTAATTTTGATGTTTTCTGCAGAGCAAAATATCTGTTCTGGACGTGGTAAATCCGAGGTCATTCACTTGACCTGGAAGGTCACCCGTTCACCTGAAACCTAAAAATCGCATACTGTTAGATTCCTCTCATGACAGGCAACATGGTGGTTCTTACCGTATTGATCTACGTTGCTTGGTTTGGAAGTTAACAGGGGGCCCTGTCAGCCCCCCCCCCCCCGTAGGGTGAAGGTGAAAAAGATCCCGTAGGGCGAGGGTTAATCAATCACCGAAATGACCACTTTCTCATTGACTTCCATGTTAAAGCATCACCATTTATTTATCAAGCTTTTATCCTAACCTTACCTAACCTCACCTCACCTCACCTCACCTCACCTCACCTCACCTCACCTCACCTCACCTCACCTCACCTCACCTCACCTCAACTCACCTCACCTCACCTCACCTCACCTCACCTCACCTCACCTCACCTCACCTCACCTCACCTCACCCTTGGAGCCAGTTTACATATTTTTAAAGTAGTCCATCGGCCGAAGCCCAGAATCCTCAATATGTTGTGACGTTTCGGTGATTTTAAGTCATTTACGGTGATAAAGTTAGTCATTTCGGTGATGGGATTAATTTATTGCCTTACTAAAATAATGCTGTTTGGTTCTCGCCTAATTTGTTTGCCTTGTGCATGGGTGGAGAATCCCATAGGGCAGCCCCGGCTGCGGCCGGGGCAACTTCAAAGTTGCCCCGGCGGGGCCGGGGCAACTTTGAGAGACCTTTTTGAGAGACCTTTTTTGCAAGACCTTAGTTATTATTTAAAAAGAATACAGAAACGCAAATATAATCCCAGCATAAAAATGCATACTTGGTACGACTATCTGTGAAAAATATCGGTAAAATTGCGCTTTCCGTGCGCTTTCGAAATGGGGGGGGGGGGTAGTCAAGGGAGGCTGAGCCTTGCCAATTTTGTCTTAGTGAACACCTCGGGCAGGTCAGAAAACTTATATTTTCGGGGGAGGCACAGTTGGGGTCGTTATCTCCGGTCTAAAGGAGGCATATTGTCCGATCTAAAGGGGTGCCGCCGGCACTCACGACTCAAGGGGTGCCACCTACACTAGAGAGTGGCACGTTCGGTGTCCAGACTCCCAGGAGAGGCGCCCTCAATCGTGATTCCCCCCGCATGTCCATGAAGTTAGCGACGGATTCGGATTCGAATTCAGCGTCGAGTAGCGATTCGCTTCAAAATGTGGTGACAGGTCAATTGGGGCACGCTGATCACGAACATGGCATTCATTTTGACATTCACGGTAATCTTAACCGAAGTTATTGTCCGATCGCCAAAATAATGGTCTCATTCGATTCCTCGGGTCAGTATATAGCCGTAGCCTTCGCAACCTCACTCGTAGCAAATTACATTGGCCCTCAATTTCAAAATCAATGGCGATTGGATTATAACTTCGGGTCGTTTTGAGTCCTTTGACCTTGAAATTGAGGGTCAAGGTCATTTTCCACGTGCGAGGTTGCAAAGGTTACGGCAGATACTGACCCAAGGAATCGAATGAGACCATTATTTTGTCAATTAGACTGATGTTGTCTAATTGATCTGGTCGATATTAACCCGAGGCATCGAATGAGACCATTATTTTGGCGATCGGACAATAACTTCGGGTTATTAATATATTATAGGGTTATTATATATAACTTCGGTACGTCAGTCCTTTGACCTTGAAAATGAGGGTCAAGGTCATTTGCCTCCAGTGAGGTTTCGAAAGCTGCGCCTATATATTGACCCGAGCAATATAATTATACCATTATTTTGTTTTGCGATCGGACAATAACTTCGGGTCGTTTTGAGCCACCCCGTCATTTGACCTTGAAGATGATTTTGAAGATGACCTTGAATGTCAAAATGAATGGCATTTGCGTGATCAGCGCGCCCTAATTGAACTGTTCCCACATTTTGAAGCAAATCTCTACTCGACGCTGAATTCAAATCCGGATCCGTCACTAACTTCACGGACATCCCCCGCCACGTGCCCCCTAGAGCCCCTTGGTTGCGCCCCTGTCCTCGGCCGGGGCAAATTTGAAAACAATTATCCACCCATGGCCTTGTGAGTTGTGGGAAATATCAAATATGTTATATGTATTTGTATATCTCACTGTAATATATAAAAGGACCGGACCTGGACCATTGGCATCACCAGGAGGAGGTGCCTTTCTTGCAAGAAATGGCTAGTTGCTGAGTCACACCATTTATGTACAACCTTAATAATAGCTACCATGAGGTAGTCTTTGCCTACTTTGACCCAACCATGCTACTGTCAATTTGTTAAGATTGCACACCTCGCTGTTGCTAAAATACGTCAGTAATGAGGTAATACAACCTATGTTCATTCTAAGGTGTTAAACTTCAATTTTGCACATACTTCGTTTGTATCATTAGTCGCTTTTACTACCCCTCCCCCCCGTCGCCGACTCAATTACAACCCCAACGAAAAACAAAAAGTTTCGCCTCTGCACGTAATAATATTGTATCTTTTCTTGTTTTTCTTGTTAATCATTATTAAAGGTATTTTATCACTGTATTTCATAGTAGTTGACACTTCAGAAACTTGTGACGTAATAATATTGTATCCAATATGCACTTCCCTCACCTTTTGCTATTGTGGCGCAGTGCCGAGTGCTTTGTGAATACTAGCTTGCCTGGGGTTCAATTCATTCCGCCCTTATTTTATTCGAGTTGGTATAGTTTGCATGTTGTTATTCATGACTTATACTGATAGTCAGTCATGCATCACGGCTGCTTCACGGATTGCTTCACGGATCAGAGCACTGCTCGAGCGCACGCTAGTAGCGCTAGTAGCGCTTTCGTTCTCCATGGCAACCAGGCGTGAGCCAATGAAGAGCCAGAACGTATTCCCTTTCTGGCTTTTGATTGGCTGACGCCTGGTTGTCATGGAGAACGAAAACGCTACTAGCGCTACTAGCGTGTGTCCGAGCAGCGCTCAGTTTGATCGGAAACGTCACAGAGCCTCCAAAAATTCCGCACTCGATGTAAACAATGGTAGGGAAGGACGAATTTGTCAATGACCTTCATGAAGTACACAAGGTACTTGTTTTTATTTTTCAAACTTACAACTTCGAATTTGGGAATAATTTTATTTAATTCTTAAATTTAAATAAAATAATTTTAAAACCATAACAGTAGTCTAAGAAATTGTTGCTAACAAAATAAAAAGGTCATTATTTCCCTTTAACACGCGCAGTGGAGATGGGTATGCAGTGGACTAACACGCAGTGGAGAGGGGGGGCACTTTAGTGCCCCCCCTAAGATCTCACAAAGTATGAGAGCTATAATGATGAAACTTACAGGGCAGGTAGGTGCTATAATTATCTACATTTTGTTAAATTTTCTTGACCTTCAGTCAATATCTTCAAGGTCAAACGAGGTCACGAAGGTCAAATCTGGCCAAATGTCACAATTTTGGAAATTTTACCTCTGTGACGTCGCATGTCACCAGCAATGTGTCCAAAGTTGTTTCCGAGGATGAACATTGACATTGTCTACCGAATGGCGTTTGAATCATCCTGATCCGACTGTTGGTTCCGAAGATATGGATTTGCCGTTCGCGATTCTGGCCGCCATCTTGGAATACAAATCCATATAACTCAAAAATGTATCGACCGTTTTTGTTTTTGTTTGCGTAAAACGACCCGCTATTGAGTTGGCGTTAATGGCACGCAACACATGCCGCCCTGCTTTGTTTTCGAAATATTCACGACAAACATGTGGGGGGGGGGAACAAAAGTGCCCCCACCCTCCACTACGCGTGATAGGCGGATCCAGGAAAAAAAACATGAGGGCACCATGAGCGTAACGCTTTTATTATCTTACTAATTTCAAGTTGGACCTAATTTGAGGGTGGATATCGCCTCCCATTTTTTATCCTGAGTGCGCCTCTGTCCCAAAATATGTACAATCCCAGTATCTATGATGTATATTGCATTGAAATTGTTTCTGACGCATTTATTCCACTGGAAACCACGAAGGAAGTATACGCCGCAAAACCGCATTCGTAACACCCTCTCCAAAACAGGAGCCTGGAACCGCCTCTGCTGGACCGTTTCTTTCAACATTTTGACACAACACGCGCCATTCAATTTTGGGAAAAGTCACAAAATTTCAGGACGCTAGGTCTAACGGTTTAGAAGCGGCAAGTGAAAAACCACCGGGAGGGCAGAATCTTCCCCTTTTAGGGAATAAGGTTAATGAATGCATAATGACCCGAATCTGCCGCCGTAAAAACCTGAATGAAGCATTCGACTGGTGAAATGGTCATAAGGGCGACAAGAAGCATTCAAACCATTCGGTTTTACGTAGTGCATTTGTAACCATGCACTACACTACGCGATGCCAATATGTATGCGCGTACATTATTGGTATTGGTGTTTTATTTGATATTTTATTTGCACTCATAACTCATTGACTCCGCTCCGCTACACTAAAAAAAATAATGAGAACTTTGACTGGTCTTCGAGAGCCTCACAGGCGCTCGTTCGACAACCACATGTCTGGACCTTCTCGTCTGAGGACCCTTCTTAACCCGCGAGTTACTGGGGTATATTTCATAACGCGACTTACTGGGGGAGGCTATTTTTTGCCCCCCCCCCCCTCGGATCTCCGGAACTACTGGACCGCATGTAAAAATTCAAACGGCATTCGATAGCCCTGGTAAATTTATCGAGGGAAACATAATATTGTTGACCTCGGGGTCACCGATGACGTCACAGATCAGGTCAAGTACAAAATGTTTGACCGTGTCAAAAGGTCTCGATGGATGGAATTGTCGCGAAAAATTGCGATATTAAACGCATAAGCTGTCGATAAATCGGTATTATTCGTGTGTCTGACACTTTTAAGTACCATGCTAAGCTGTTTATGACCTTGGGTCAGGTCAAGGTCATCCGAGGCCACATGGTCAAACTGCAGATTACGGTCATTAGGCGTTGTAACACATGTGTATGGGTATGTTTTTCGTCTAGAACGCGTAAAATGACGTTAGAACATTGTTTGTTACATATAAATAGAAGCAAAAAGCAAAAATAGAAATGCGTTTTTTTATGCATAGTAATGCTGTGAGAGGTGGTCGATTTTTGTCATTTAAAGGTCATAACTACGTGATTTTTGAAGATATCGGCTTCAAATTTGGTATACATATTTAACGCACACGTCTCGATCACATATATTCCGTTTTTTGGATAATTCTGATTTTTTCTTGAAAATTTTGTAAAAAAAAAAATGTATTTGGATTTCTCAAAATTTTGAATTTGAAAAACTCAAAAATCTGAGATAGCAGTTTGATAGCCCGGTCTATTGTAATTAATTTGATTTAAGACAATTGAGTTTATATCAAACATCGTACCTTTCACAGCGTTTTCTGCAAACCATTATTTTGCAACAAAAACCGAAGAACATGACGTCACTCTAACGTCATTCCCGGTTGAACTATCATAACCTCATATTTTTCCTTTTGCCAACATGTGTAGAATTGATATGAGAGAAGGTACTGCAAGTTTGGTGACGATACCGATGTTTTTTTTAGGAGATATTGCAAAATAACGGGAGGGGGACAAAAAAGAGCCCCCAGTAACTCGCGGGTTAACCCGGCAGTCACTGGGGTATATTCTGTAACAAGACTCACTGTTTTTTTTCCCCCCTGGTATCTTCAGAACCAACGATCGCAGTGGGACGCGCAAGGCGGCATTCGAAATCACTCAATGAAATAAGACTAATGCAAACTTTAAAAAATCAAATTAAGGTCAAATGTCAGGTCACGGTCAAGTCAAACGTCAAAATAGAGTTATTTGAGTTTATGGACAATACTTGTCATCCATGGCCTTCGATTGCGCCTATAATCACCCAAAGTGCTATCAAAGGTATGATATATATCCCACATGAGCTAAAGTGAGATTGTTGGAAAGATAAAGGTCCATGTCAGGTCACAAAAGGTCACTACACACAAAATATCTACGAAAGTCATGCAGCACATGTTTTATGGATGCTTTTACTCGTAGAATTTGAAAGTGGTAGTCATTTTACCACCTGACTTCATTTACGTGAAGTTAGTGTCAAGTTCAGGTCAAGTTCAGGTCACTGAAGGTCAAAATTTGAAATTGATAAATCGAAATAAAAAAGCATGTTTTTTATATAGTTTTATCTAAAACAAACAGTGCTGGCATTTATTTGCCTGTATTCGGTCAATAAAAGCCAAAAAACGCAATTGCAAAATATGACGTCATGATTTACCCATACTTTATATGCCATGACAGTCAAAAAAGATGATATAATTTTGAAATTTGGTATTGTAGTTGCCCATATGTCGTTATCTGACATATATTCCGGTTTTTTAATATCTTTGAAAAATTTGATTGTGTGAGCATTTTTTTTAATTGAAATTTTGTTAGGTCAAACAACTTTTTTTCTCGAGATATCTGGTTTGTAGCCCTTGCAATTATCTACCTTTTGGCGTTTTTCGATTGCATTTTGCTTCAAATGCCGCATTTGAACAGCCTGGCAAAGTTTAGCCGATTTTGGTGTCAAAATCGTGCTTAGTGACGTCACTAAATTCACTATATCTTTTAAAAAAATCGGACGAAGTTTTTTAACCTTTTCTCAAAAGGTGTAAAAATGATACTCAGAAAGGTGCTGAAAGTTTGGCGTTGGTATCGGCATTAGTTATTGAGATATTCCTAATATTCCTAAGGGGTGCTACCCCTCCCCCCAGTGACTCGCGGGTTAAAGGTTCTCGAACTAAGATTTTTCAACCATATCAACGGAGAACTTCTAGAGGTTTGGGGGATTACCAGAGCACTCCGTATAATCTCGGGGAACCCTTCTGATATTCTTTGTGTGAAAGTTTGGGACACTGTTTTGGTATCCAGCGCCTCGAAATGAGAACCCATGGAAGTTTCAACATTGCTTAACCCGCGCGGCGCTGGGGTCTCCAGCCGAACGCGCGGCGCTGGGGGGGTAAATTTTACCCCCCCCCCCCTCGTATCTTCCGAACCAATAACCGCAGCGAGACGCGCAATGCGGCGATCGCAAGCTCTCAACGAGAAGAATCGAATGCATACTCGAAATTCTTAAAATAAGGTCACATGTCAGGTCACGGTCAGGTCAAATGTAAAATGTAAGTATTTGAGTTTTTAAGGCTATACTTTCCATCCAAAGCCTTATATTGCAACTATTATCTCACAAAGTGCTCCAGAGTGTATAATGCATTTCCCGCATAAGTAAAAGTGAAATTGTAAGCAAAGGTCAAGGTCAAGGTCAGGTCACACAAGGTCACAGATCTACGAAAGCCATGCGACACATGTTGTATGGGTTATTTTACACGTATAATTCGATAGAAGCAGCCATTTTTACAGCCTGACACCATATAATCGTCCTCAGGTCAAGGTCAGGTCACAATAAGGTCAAAATTTGAAATTAATTAATCTAAATAAACATTGCATGTTTCTAGACTAGTTTTGTCTTCGAAATACAGTGGTGGCATTTATTTGTCTGTATCTGGTCAGTGAAAGCCAAAAAACGCAATTTGTAAAAATGACGTCATGAGTTACTTGTTCTTAGAGAGCCATAAGTCAGTCAAAAATAAAGAAATTGCTTTGAAATTTGGTTTGAACATCGTTCATACTCGGTTCTCTAATATATCTTCCGTTTTTTTTAAAATCTTCAAACAAAAAACTTTTGTGGAAATTCTTCCCCAAAAATCAGTTTTTTGCATTTTGGGGGGTCAAAAACCCAAAATTTTGACAATCTGAGATAGCCATGTCAAATACAATGTTATTTCCCTTCTTTTGACGCTTTTTATTTGCAATTTGCAGTAACACGGTATTTTCTACGATTTTTCAAACATTTAACGTTTTTTCACCAAAAATGACATGGCATGACGTCACTAAAACGTCATTATCTGCCACAAATTTTAACGAATTTTAAATAAAAAAATGGGAGAAGACGTAGAATTCATGCACCATAAGCTACCGTAAGTTTCACTTTGATATCTGTCATAGTTGTCAAGTTATGGAGAAAATTCGGGAGGGGGGGTAATATTTACCCCCCAGCGCCGCGCGGGTTAATACTCATCCGATCACGCCTTGTTTGCTTCCGGCGATGTTATGTGCGTAACTATTTGGTAGCACGCAAGCGAATATTCCCACATTGTGCAAATACTTATGTGCCAGTTCCGCAGACAGTTGTAATTGTAATATTCTTACATATATTATTACATAACTTTTGTTCCATGAACCCCGAGCAGCGCAGCAACCCGCATACGGCATGGGAGATTCCGAAAGTAGTATGCGCGACCACCACGACTGCTGATTAATTAACTAATCATTGCTTCGGCGTAATTAGCACACGCTCTGCCGAGATGGAAATGCCCGTTTTCGGGGTTTGGTTAGGCTAAGACCGGTTCAGCCCGTTCGGACCATTGCGCAGCCATAGGATGAAGGAGAAGGGGTAAAGCGGGTCAAAATGGAACGCCGACCGGGCAACCGCCCATGAACAGGCCCTTCCCCGTAGCACGAAGCTGCGAGGAGAGCCCATGCCATGCAGACGGCCACCACATGCCCGCTGGCCAGCGACCACCAGACCCAGGTTAACGTGGGCGTGACAGATGATGGAGGACCAGCAGTCGGGAGGAGCAAAAGGGATCTGGGGAAATGCCCATGAATTTTTACCATGTACAATTATATAACCTTCTGACTTTAGTAATGCTACTTCCGTTTGACACACTAGCATATACTATATCTAAGCAATTCACTTTTTAGATCTCATGACATCTCCCTTTGCATTGCTTTTCGCGACATTTTTCAACTTCAAACTGCCCTCCTACATATTAAGGTAATGTCTATTTTTGGTAACACAATACGGGAAAAAACATTGCTTCTTGAAAGCGCCACCTGTTGAGCGGGACCTCAACTACAAGTACGGAAGTACACATTCTGCTCACAAGAGTCAGGCTTCGAATAGTGGGCTGCATCCGGGAACTTTTGAGAACCGTGGCGGTGCTCTTTCCGTCATTGAATTGGTCTCCGAAACCCAAATGTCTGCTGAAGGTTCTCCAATGCATGTCCGGACACAAATATGTTCTCGATTAGGTTCTCTAAAACCACGGCGCGACTCTCATCGATAATCTTTCTAGAATAGGTCTCAAGACGTGTTTTCAGTGTACCGGCGATCTTCCGACTGCTCTGATCACTTCCTGCCATTGTATTGTGAGGGTCTCTTGGGCAGAACTGTTCCTGCTGCTTCCACTGCTGCCGATTTTTAACTTCATCTGTCACAGCGCCCGGCTAGACTACCCTTGTTTTCCCTTTTTAGAAAGCCGGAGCCCTTTTAATTATGAATGATTAAATGTCAAAGAAGAATGTGTAATCTGAAATGTGTTGTAACATGTAAGGTAAGCATATGTAAAATGCATCTGTAAAAATAATCAAGGACAGGCAAAGGTAGTCTAGACAATTGATCTGACAAGTGAAGTTGAGCAGTTGAGTGAAAATGAGAATACCACCCATGTTGTAAGTTTTTGTATGTTTCGATATGCCGATGTTCCTATATTCTGATGACTACTCTTCACCGCACATTTGCAAGTAGTGAGAGCACATGTTTTGAGCTCATTGTTTATTTTCAAACATCAGAGACTACATCAGAATCTGGGTGAGGTATATCCAGTTGATCCAATGCGCACCTGCATGCCTTCCTCACTGTTCAGTGATGATAGCCGTGGCCATAGCCGTATCCGTGGCCGTAGCCGTGCACGTGGGCGTGGGCGTAGCCGTGGCCGTAGTGGCCGGGGTAGCCGTAGCCGTAGTGACGGAGAGAGCGGCCGTAGCGCTGGTGGCCGTAGCCGTAGCCGTGGCCGGGATAGCCGTGGCCGTAGTGACGGTAGCCGTGGCTCGGGTAGCTGCCAGAGGCAGACACGACCGCCACCAGGGCGGCCAAAAGCACCAGCTGAAAAACACGAGGCGGTTGGTCAATGCAGTGTTGGATATAATAGGTCGTTATGGATAGCATTTACGTTAATTTTGCAACATTGGTGATATACTGACGAATATAGAAAACTAATATTGGATGGGTGTCAACAGCCGTGTATATGTGGTAAGACTATTATGATACTGAAATACAAATACTTCTTTGAGATTGTTAAAAGCAAGGTAAGATTTTAAATTGGATATGAAAATAAATATACACGAAGACCTGCTAACGGTTGTGCTGCTGCAATAGACACTACAATATGTTGAGCAAACCTGTATAACCAACGGAAAGAATGCAAAACCAAGGTAAACAATATTTAAACAAAAATATTAAACATAGCAATATGCTGATAGTTATGTAAAATTCAACTCAAACGGAATCCTGAATCCTGAATGGTTTCTTACCACCAGCTTGGCGTTCATGTTGCGATGCTGTGGCTGCGGCAGACAGACCGAGTGTGTTGAGATGCCGGCTGCGGCAGCTTATATGGCCGGGCTGCGAGCTGCGGCAGCCTTGGCAGAGCTGCCAAGGACTCAGGGCTGGGCGGTGGCCTCAGAGGTGGACATACACAGTACCATAATCGCAGGCGTCTGGTGTAGTTTATGTGCTTTCATTTATTTGTTTATTTGATTTTGTTAAAGATGGAATTGCTGATGTGGAGTTGTATATATATTTATTTAGACGCGTCGGCACTCCGCTTTCTCGTACATTGCATGTGATGTGTCACACAATCCTAGTGGCTATTACGTGCTCGTCATTCGCCCATCAAACTGGAAGGTGCATGCTAAAAAATATTGGGCAAATTGTCGCAGCGATGTATTACTAAGGTTAAGATATCAGCTTGAGCAGGCATGTTTTCTTTCCATCACATTTCAAAATTTTATGATACAGCTAAAATAAAAGGAAGTCAGTTGTATTACGCGAAAAATTAAAGAGGAGACTCAGTTAAAGATATACTCCAAAATAAAGATAAGTTGTAATTAATTTAGAAAAAGCCATTACTTTGGCATTTAAATGATACAATGCAACATATTATCATGCGTTTTCTTCGATAACGACTGACTTGCCGCAATGAATGAGGATTGCACTTGACAGTTGACACGACACGGCACCCACAATGATAAACTGATGATGATGATGATGATTGGGGCTAACGGGCACCACAACCACCAAAGTTATTTAGCGCTCGCATTGTTGAACTTGTGGTTCCGTTAACCACACGTCCAGAGGCCAATTTCACAAAGAAGATAGTAATTACAAATGTTTGCAATTACAAACGCAAGAAAATATTGCAAACCTCACAAAAAAGCTATTTCACAAACATTCACCACCTCTGAATTACCAATTGTAGATACAATTGTAAACAAAAATGTTAGTTAGCAGAAAAGTTTGCAATCAAGAACGTTTGTATGCAAGCTTATGCTAATTAATTTTGTTTTGTTGTGAACAATTTCTTTAACAAATATTTACATTCTCGGTTATTTTGTATTCAAAATAAATTAGTTATGGTGATAATTATCTTTTAATTAACATTTCATCGGAATGAAATATCTGACCGTAAAGGTAAATCTTGGTAAGCAGGATTTGCCCATTCACCGGGTGGTGGGGCATTACAACAAAACTACTCTCAAAAGAAAGATCGTTTAATTTTGTTGACCATTTTTCACCTAACCTAGCCAATTTCCTACGTCGTAAAGGGTGAAGGTGCATTGCACATCGCACATCGTTGACCGCTGCAATTATATCGCCATGCGGTTTCTCTGCGCCGAGGCGCCCCTCACATCATAGCGCAATCGGTATGGTGCACTGGACTTCAAAGCTGGAGATCCCTGTTCGAATCTCTCGGGAAAGAACATTTTTCGGCAGCTATACCTATGTATAAACTAAACCATTACCCTAACACCTCGGCAACGTAACAATCCCATCAAGAAAATAACCTCAACAGTAAAACAACGTCAACTATAAATGCAGTTTCTGAAATTCAGAACCTCTGACCCACTGGAATTACAAGTTTGTAATTGCAAACATTTCCTCGCTTCCGTCAACCTTTGAGAAATAGAAGATGTGTAATTGCAAACATTTCTAGAAATGATATCTTTGCAAACTAGTTTGTGTATAGTAAATTGATATTTACTGCCCTGATGTTTCCTGAAATCCAAACTACAAACATGTGTAAACATTATTTGTAATAACAAATAAATTCTTTGCAACTACAAACTTTTTTGCTTTGTGAAATTGGAATCTGGTAGCAACTAATATTTGTAATAGAAACAATTTTGTAGGGACGTTGATCCTGATTTAAACTCTAACTGTAGCAGCATTGCTTGCTCCTTTGGTTACTTCGAGAAAAGTTTGTAGCTGGCGTCAGGCATGTGATTTCTCTGATATTTTAGATAAAATGATGCCTCGGAATGAATGTTTGCGAGACATCTTCTTCATGGACGTTGCACCGTTTATAATGATATTGAGCGGTACTCAACGTTTGCTAGATGAAAAAAGACAAAATAGTCCTGTTTTATTTCAGAAACGAAACGTCTCGTTTGTGCCGATATTGCTCACACCAGAAATTGTATGATATGAAAGTCATGGGCTGCTCATGTTTAGCAGAATAATCAACCGTTGACGGTTGAACTCTGCATTTTTACGCAGTTTGTATGCATTCATATGCAGTAACCAATAACTGCACCCGTTGTGAATCCGAATGATGTTTTTAGAAGAAAATGTAATTGGCATCGATGTAGATCGAAAATCGAAGATAGATCGAGAATAGATCGACTAGAAAACTGAAAATGATTGCATCTTTATCAATTCAGCTCTGTACGCCTAGCCATTCGTGCATGCGACACGTGCGCCTGATTTCGACAGTTCACATCAGTGCTGAATGAAGCTCATCCACTAAACGAATTTGCGATATCCTCCGCCCCTTTTAGTGGTTGCAGTTGTGATGACTTAAAGGAAATCAGTCACTTTTATAATGGGGTTTTAAACTGAGATAGCAGTTTTGAAGGCCATGTCGAGAAATCACTAAAGGTATACTCCGTCTGGTTGTAAGGACTCGCCTGCCGAATATATTTGATCTTTTATCCTGAAAGTTGGTGCGTTGTCGAAAATTTGGTATCTTTGTCGAAAAGCTTCATATGGTAGCATGTGTTAAATCAGCGTTACTGGACCAGCGAACGAACCCTTCGCCATTGACAATATTATGCTAGTTATGTAAACAAATATAGGATAATTATTACATTTGTACTTACTACTTTTATAAACAATTATTTTTACATAAGTTTACATAAGAGTCGTTTACATCTTATTTCGAAGCACACAATGTCACAGAAAAAATCCTTTCTCTTTTTCTTACAGAAATCTAAAAAATTGGAATGACTTGATACCTGAGTATAGACAACACCAAATGAGATACGAAATTCAAGAGTGATGAATTGTTCTAAGAATGTTGTCCGTTTTCGTCGATGGCATTGTCAACATATCGTGTACCTGTGCTGCATGTTATATACACTGTATGTATAGCCTGGTTAATCTTGTCTTGATCAGTGTTTTACCTATTGATACATGAGCACAGAAAAGCCAGTACTCTGGAAGTGTTCAAATATATATGATTGATTGATTGATAAAATATCATAACAACATGCGCTACTTTTTAAATCCGCGCCACTTCTCACAATCTATACTGAATATGCGAGTCTATGTTTTCGAAATATATTGATTTGAAGAAGAAAAAAAGGTTTTTGGTGGTATATCTTGATAATTTGAGCTAAACCCATGCCATATTAAACATTTTCAGGAATAAATATCCTTTATTAACACATTCACAGCAATTTGGCAAAGTGACTGGACAGGCGACTTTGACAATGACATAGGCGACTTGCATAATCGCATAATGTTGCATACGCCGGTTTACTATGATTTATCACTTTGGGCTGTTTATTCATTTTATTTCTTCGTTTTTTGGTAATTGTGTTCATTGTATTGTCTGTTGGGGATTTTCATTTAGTAGCCAGTTGTCATTTAATTTAGTGTGCAGTGTTTTAGTCTACTTTGCTGTTTGTTTAGATTGAGCTGTCTCATCTGCGCCAGTTTAAGTTGAACGATGGGGGAAATTTGATGGGGCAGTCGCCGCACCAACTTGGGTGGGGGGGGGGGGGGAATTACTGAACCGAACGTCAAATACAAACAGTTTTGTATTTAATCAGACTTTTTACAGGTAGGGTAGACAAAATTAACACATCCTAACGCCATACTTTTCATGCTATTGGTGATGAAGTCGATACTGACACACTAATTCACCAATAACATGAAAAGTATGTTGTTAGGGTGTGTCCGGGGTTACAGTTGTTTACCCTGTTTCTCCCTTCAAACTAACAACCTGAAACTGAAACTAACAGCCTGAGATACTAGCAACCTGAAACTAGCAACCTGAAACTAACAGCCTGAGATGACTTTCAGACACCAACACACCACCAATAACATGAAAGTTTGATGTCTTGAGATGTCCCAAATTGCCACACCACCACCAGTAACAGAAACAGTAACGTGCCAAGTCTGATGTCTTGACATGTTAAGTTTACCCTACTTGCTATGCGATTTATTTTATCCACTTTTTGAGCAACAATATTATGAATTAATTTAACTTAACCTTACCTTGAACTCTGAAGGAGGTGCTTCACAGAATTGCTATTAAAAAAACACATGTGTCGCTTCCGAAAGCAACGATCACACCAAATAGAGAGTGTAAAATGCTGCCATCATGCCTCCATAGTCATTGGTCAACAATCTAAAATATACTCTGGGTTTCTAAATGTGTTCCACAATTTATACCATTTCTACTATGCAGCGAAGTTGACTGATAAAACCAGCGGATCCGCGGGTTGGACGGCGGAGAGTCGCCCGTGCAAAGTCATTGAGTGGTC
>JAXIVJ010017405.1:0-12500 GCA_036785665.1 Chirona hameri
CCCCATCCTTTGCGCAACTTTTCTGAAATATTCGACCCGGGTGTTTCTCAGATCAGGTCATTAGGTAAGGTAAAGTGACACCACTTCCAAAATAGTTTTCCGTCGTGCCACATCCACAGTGTTTGACCGAGAGGTTTGAAAGTTACATGATTTCATAAGCTCATAGGTACCTACAATTCGCATATATCTTATTTTTGATGACGGTGACCTAAGGTCAGTTCAATTTTGTTACCTCCCATTTATAAGTCAATGGGAAATATTTGAATGCTTCCTATTCCGAGGCTAAGCATCAGATTATTACAATTCTTTCAGAATTATGTTTTTTTTAGCTCATTCTTGATGACCAAGGTGCAATTGTTGCTCAGCAACCTCTGCAAGATCAGCTGACGTCATCCAAGGTCACCAGCATTTTTTTTCTTCAAATAACTTTAGATATTATACAAATATAGACGTGCGACGGACACCACTGTTTGCATCGTCGAGGCGCATTCGTGGCGAATGCCCCCCCCCCCCCCCTCTCCCCAGGAACATGGGGGAGGCATTCAATAGAAGTATGCTCCCCTTCGCGCGTTCCTGCATTGGCTGTAGGAAGTGATAATTAGGGGAAAATTCACCCCGGTCAACGATTCTCGCGCTGACGACCCGACCCCCCCCCCCCGCTCAATGACACTTCGCGCAGACGACCCGACACCACCTCCTCCCCCCCCCCCCCCCCGCTCAATGACACTTCGCGCAGACGACCCAACACCACCTCCCCCCCCCCCCCCCCCCAACTCGAACCCTAGGTCCGTCAGTGCGTCAGTGATCCGTCTAGATACCACTTAAACGAAGTGTCGCTTGCCTTTGGCAAGGGAAACAGACAAAATGCTCTTGTATGTGTGTTGTATGCGTATACCTTTAGCCGATCAGTTCCCTAAAAAAATCACGTTATAAAATCAACTGAAGTAAGATCCAATACGGTTTATTCAGGATACATTTCTGAACTAGCAAGTCACATCAGACACTCTATCGCGACTGCGCACGCACGAAGCCTGTGCCGGCGCCGCATTGCGTCCATACTCGCGATCACTTCGCGGGGCGGCGCCACGCCACACAACCAGTCAGACGCACAAAACCTGTGCCGGCGCCGCCTCGCGTTCGTTCACACTCGTGATCACTTCGATCACTTCGCAAGGCGGCGCCCCGCCACACGACCAGCCAGACGCACGAAGCCTGTGCCGGCGCCGCCTCGCGTTCACACTCGTGATCACTTCGATCACTTCGCAAGGCGGCTCCCCGCCACACGACCAGCCAGACGCACGAAGCCTGTGCCGGCGCCGCCTCGCGTTCACACTCGTGATCACTTCGATCACTTCGCAAGGCGGCGCCCCGCCACACGACCAGCCAGACGCACGAAGCCTGTGCCGGCGCCGCCTCGCGTTCACACTCGTGATCACTTCGATCACTTCGCAAGGCGGCGCCCCGCCACACGACCAGCCAGACGCACGAAGCCTGTGCCGGCGCCGCCTCGCGTTCACACTCGTGATCACTTCGATCACTTCGCAAGGCGGCGCCCCGCCACACGACCAGCCAGACGCACGAAGCCTGTGCCGGCGCCGCCTCGCGTTCACACTCGTGATCACTTCGATCACTTCGCAAGGCGGCGCCCCGCCACACGACCAGCCAGACGCACGAAGCCTGTGCCGGCGCCGCCTCGCGTTCACACTCGTGATCACTTCGATCACTTCGCAAGGCGGCGCCCCGCCACACGACCAGCCAGACGCACGAAGCCTGTGCCGGCGCCGCCTCGCGTTCATGGCAGCTGGCCTTCGGTAGCCATAAGCAGATGATCAATTTTGCTAAGTTCAATGGTGCAGTCTTGCAGGCGGTAATATTTCCTGTGTACAGACAAGTCATGGCCGAAGTGACTTGCGAGCATGTTCATTTCGTTTTCCTTTAGATTAAAGGGATTACCACCTTAACATTATATTTGGGTTGAGATAGCCATTTTGATGGCTTGGCATTGAAAATAAAGGAGAAAAAGTGATCGACAGCCATTGAAATTTGCAATCGAGAACATTTCCTCAAATTTGATATGGGGCAATATTTGAGACTCCAGAGATCAAAAAAGGGGGAAAATGCTGCAATTGTGCAAAACCGTTTTTCTCTAATAACTTGTATCCTGATAAAGCTAACTAAACATTGCTTACGCCATTGTGTTTATCCCGTCAAGGCGCTTCGAATGATATACATGGTGATCTTGTTAGGTCAACTTAAAACATTGACCACAGGTCACGTGACATTGACCTGAGGTCAAGACCCAAGTAGGTAATGTTGCATATAGGGAGACGTGTCTCGACGAGACAAACACATTTCTGTGGGTTTTACTTCTTTATCTTTATTATGTCGCGAGTTATTGACAAACAAGTGATGGTGAACTCGGATGACCTCAAATGACCCCATAGGGGTCACTGAACAACACTTACACTTGGATCATCAAGAACATCCTATAATCATATGAACCAGAAGTAATTGGACTAATATCATGCATATCCTTGAAATAGGAAGCATTTTAATATTGCCCCATTTACTTATTATGGGGAGGTCACGAAATTGACCTGACCTTAGGTCACCGATATCAAAATTCCGAGAGCCACGAATTGTAAGTACGTATGCTCTTATGACACCCTGTAAGTTTCAAACTGATCGGTGAGAAACTCTGGCTTTGGCACAACTGCAAACGTTTTTGGAGGTTTCACTTGACCTGGTTTGGTGACCTGACCTGAGATGACCCGAGGTCACTTTTTTTCTTCAAAATGTTTGCAATTGATGTCTTAACAGGTGTGCCAAAACCTGGGGCGCTGGTCACTGCCAGTTTTTCGCTATCTGAGAAAAACCTGAGGTGGGAGGGGGGCGGGGGGGGGGGGCGGAAATCACTCCCCCTGCAGTGCGCTGGAGCAAGAGCTCGCTCAGACCGACTGAGGGCCCCACAGGCTAACCAAGAGCCTTAGGCCGACCATGGGCCCCCGTAAGCATAACAAGGGCCCCCTTACGGCAACCGAGGGCACCCCCAGGCCGACTGAGGGCTCCCTCGGGCCGAGTGCGGGCCCCTAAGTCCGAACAAGGACTCTCTTAAAGGAAATCGTTCACCTTCAACAGGGGGTTATTAACTGAAATAGCAATTTTGTAGGCCGTATTGAGAAATCCTTATCTGCAAGTTTTCTTGGCTGATAAGACTCTCAAGCCAAAGATATTTTACTTTTTGGCGATGGAATGCGGCGCATGTATGATATACCGTAACGTCTGAAAGAGCCAGCTCTGCATGGAGCATGCGCAGACCAATAACGCACACCATAAAATTAATAATTTACGACCTTCTGTCCTGAATTGGCGCGATTTAGAACTATGTTTGAAAAAAGAAAACAAAACTGGATGAAAAAATCGAATAAAATCGTGTTCTAAGAAATTTTTCCAAAGGTGAACTATTTCCTTTAAGCCTTGTAAGCCCTTCGGCCGCTCCGCCGCTTCCATATGGGCTGAGGGGCCGAGGGGCCCTCCTGGCCCCTCGAACCAATGGGGGGGGGGGGGGGGGGCACGTACCCCCTGTGTCCCCCCCCCTGGCTGCGCCCCTGCATCCACCACACACCTATGCACACACATATAAACACATTTGTGGGTAGTTATATCACATTCATTTATGCACATGAACATTATGAGTATGTGTTCACGTAACGCCACTCCAACTCTACTCATACAATTTACAAAGCCATAGTGTAAACATGCACATATTTTCAATCGCGACCAATATACTCGCGAGTCGCGACCCAGCGAATGAGGTTGTTAGTGTTGCTTACATATTCTGATTCAAGGATAGGCTTTTGCCGGTATGACGTCACAACTCATTTTGGTGACGCAAGATTATTGTGACGTCATATGTATTAATATATATATATATATAAAATATCTCCAATTATGACAAATTAGTACTGTTTGGCAAAAAAAAAACAATGCAAGAACCGTAATCAGGACACTCTTTTCCATCATTCCACGTACTTTCCCAAGGTGTACTATTCCCTTTAACTTACCTATATCCACCCTGCCTGCCCATTTTTTCGGCCCCACCCGCCCCTCTTCCCGGTCTGCCGAAATGCACGCTGTCTCTGGCCGACAAAAATATTTCAGTCCTCTATCCGGCCTGTTTCTCCACTTCATTAGCACGATCGACGCAAGAGGCTTCCTGGCTCAGAAGTCAGAGGTGCCCCAGTTGAAGTCAGAGGTGCCCCAGTTTTAAAGACACCATGATCGCAAGACCTTCTTCCGGCTTTTTAGGCAGCTCCACTTCAATAGTTCGGACCTTTATACCCGAGTACTTTTAATCTGGGTCGTCGCCAACAGGGGGCCTGGGAGCCGGGCCCCGACAGGATCGCTCCGGCCGGAGTCCCCCCCCCCCCCCCAGTTCGCAGGATTTTAACATTTGCCCTATGGGGCTAATGTTAAAATGGGCCCCAAACCTCTGGCTGTCCCCATTCACAATTGTATGGCGACGCCACTGCTTATAACCCATTGCTAAGCGCATTATTCGATCACTGTCAGCATCACTGCAGTCAAGCGGCGCGGCGTCTGTTGGAAGTGGTAGACATTATTGTCTACCACTTCCATCAGATGCCGACGTTACCATCTTCCACGGACGAAGAGGCGCCTCTCGTCCAAATTTCATCGTAACCACGTCGTTGCGGTGCTTGTTGAAGTCCTTCCCCGTTGCGCATTTGACAATCGCGCCCACCTGACTTCTTTTTGCACCAAGAAGAGTTGGCAGGGAGAGATGTTCGAGTTGATGCATGGGGCTGGCGCCGCGACTCGTGCTGACTCGTCCTATTTACCCTTGACTGGTATGACCTGCGTCGGTGGCAGCGGCCTGAGTAAGATGAAGTCAATGCGCGGGGAGAAACGTGCCGAAAGTTTGTGACACGTAAATACTTCGACTTTAAATTCCGCCTGTCAGCAAATATTGAACGATCGGATATGGTCCATACAAACAGCTCTGCTTAGTGAAGGGCGCCGACACCATGGTGTCGGCGCGAAACGCATTCAAACGTAAGGTTCGAACCAAATACAAATATGCGCTCAGCTTTAACTGACAGCACGAAGATAGACCGTTCACCATAAGTCCAGGAGCTTTTCCGTCTCGGCGTACAACTTTTTTAGCGGGAAAGTCATTTAGGGCAGCCCCGGTCTCGTCCGGAGTGATAAACTCATTCTACCTCAATTGAAGGAATAGCATCACATACAGTGATGCCATTCACTTTTTTTCAGAGATCCCAAGATCGTTACTCAAATATCCCAAGATTGCCACTTAATTCCCCATGTTGCAAGGCACATATCCCAATCAATATCCCAAGGTCGTATGCAGAATCGAAAGCGAAAATTGGACAAGAAAGGGGGTTATTCCCAGTTGAATTGGTCATGGCCTGACATGATGTGTTTCAGGAATAGCGATTTGCCACTGACTACACGGTGTCGAGAACTCCATTTTAGAGAATCATCTTAGCCAGGGCGTTAACGATAAACCGTTACGGTTTGCTCCACTTAAAATGCAATGCAAGTTGTATCAATTTCCCCCACCACTGGGGCAAGTTGTGACAATTACGCTACTGTCATTACGGTAATTTTCGCTTTATTTTATGCAGGTAGAGTAAGGTGATTTGAAGGGGCGAGACTGGTGGAGGGGGGGGGGGGGGGGGATTGGGGGGGGGGGGGGGGTGCAACCTCGGATGGGCCCAAGAGGCTCTTTGTTGCACTTTTCTTTTATGTCTTTATGTCTTTATGTCATGAAAGCGTCCTCGCACAGCCTTAACCCGCCATTGACTAGGGGGGGGGGGCGCTTAACGCCCCAATGCATTTCTGTAATAGCTCAAAAACGAAAAGGGCTATCACCGTGAAACTTCGGGTACCCTCTTATAAATCACGTTTACGTCTTCTATGAACAAAAATAAAGCAATTTCGTCGAAATCTTTTAGAGTTATATCGAATTTAGTGATGTCACTACACACGAGTTTTACACCAAAATCAGCTAAAGTTTTCCAGGCCGTAGAAATGCCATATGTAAAGCAAAATGCAATACAAAAACGCCAAAAAGATAGAAAATTGCAAGGGCTACAAACTGGCTATCTCGTATTTTGGAGAGAAAAAATTGGGTCTGACCCCCAAAAAATTATTTGTTTTTGGGTGGAAAATGCCCACAAAATCGATATTTTTTTTCTCAAAGATATTTAAAAAGCCGGAATATATGTCAGAACCACATATGGGAAACTACCATACCAAATTTCGGATTGATATCACCATTTTTGACTGACGTATGGCATCTAAAGTATGGGGTAACTTGTGACGTCATATTTAAACAAAATTGTTTGCCTTTTTTGACCAGATACAGACAAATAAATTGCACCACTGTATTTCTGAGACAACACTGGTCTAGAAACATGCCTTTGTTATTTATATTTATCAATTTAAAATGTTGACCTTCAGTGACCTGAACTTGACCTGAACTTGACAATAACTCCACGTAAATGAAGTCAGGTGGTACAATGACTATCACTATCGAATTATACGTAGAAAAAAACTCATAAAACATGTGTTGCATGACTTTCGTAGATATTTTAAGCATAGTGACCTTTTGTGACCTGACCTTGACCTTGACCTTGACCAACAATCTCACTTTAGGTCATGTTTGATGTGTATCATACCTTTGACAGCTTTTTGGGTGATCATGGTCGCAATCGAAGGCTTTGGATGAAAAATATGACCCATAAGCTCAAATGCGTCGATTTTGACCCTTGACCTGACCGTGACCTGACATTTCCCTTTTTTTTGACATTGTTGAGTATTCATCTTATTGAGAGCTTTTGATTGCCGCTTTGCGCGTCTCGTTGTGATCATTGGTTCAGAAGATAACCAGGGGGCGTTTAACGCCGCCCCCCCCCCCCCCCCGTCAATGGCGTTCGGCTAAGACCCCAGTCAATGCCGGGTTAAATTCTGCAAGTGAAATACCACTTTCAGTGTTGACCCGCGCCCCTGTGGCCTCTGAGACAACTTCGCCCGGGGGGGGGGGGTCATTCAGTCATGTTTTGGCTCAGTTCAAAATTGAGGTCACCAGAGGTCATCAAAAGTTCAAATTTACCAAGTTTAAGACTTGGCTCCAGAAACCCACAAATATCTCGGAAACTATGATAGCTACTTAGGAACAAAAGGAAAAAATCATTCAAAAGCTGTTGTTAAAAAATCAATAGGTGTTCTCAAAGTTTAGCTAAGGTTCAGGCTCCAGAGGTCACCAAATGTCAAAATGACATTTTCTTCCAAAAGGTGTTTTGCGAATAACTTTTCTTTATCTGATGAAGATAGGACACTAATTTGAACGCCATCGTGTTTGGCTCGTCCAGGCGTTTCAAACCATATGGTTTGACATACATCACCATACCATTAAAAAAAAAATATCCGAATGTTTTTGAATGGATGGATTTCCGAGGTCAGGCCCCGCGCTAAGCATAGCTTGTTGCGCAGGCCCTGACACCCACCACCCGTTCAAACAATTCCTGGCGTCCGGCAGAATTTAGAAGCGGAAGTTGTACGTGCCCAACATACCTGGACACGGTCCGCCCCGCCCTCTGGCGTCAACTGACCTTGAGTGTGACCGCTGCCACCGGCCACAGGCCATCCCAGTCAGGGGCAAAAAGCGAGCACCGAAGCGACTCGACCCCGGGCTGCCACTACCGGGTGAGGTCAGAAGTCCGGCGCTCTCCCAACTGAGCTACAGGGGCGGATTTGGGTACATGGTGACCGGTTTAGGTCAAGTCCGAAATTTGACCTCAGGTCAAGGTCATTTGGTGACCCCAGTAGGTCATGCTGCCAGCTGCATACGAGGTGATGCGTTTCGACGAGAAAAACAAACAGTGGGGTCGGTCGCAGGTCTCTATCTGTATTATATCAAGAGTTATTGGCAAAAGAGGTGGCCTCAGATGACCTCAGCTGACCTCACAAAGGTCACTGAGCAACAATTGCACCTGGGTCATCAATAATAGGGTAAAATAACATAACCCTGAAATAATTAGACTTATCTAATGCATATTTTCTGAAAAGGAGGCATTTGCATATTTTCATATTGACTTATAATGGGCAGGTCATGAAATTGACTTGACTTTGAGTCACCGTTATACAATCTGAGATATACGAATTGTAGATACGTATTTCTTAATTAACTTCTGTGAGTTTCAAATTGGTCAAACCCTGCGACTTTGGCACGACCACAAACACTTTTGGAGATAAGGTCACTTGACGTGATCTGGTGAACTGACCTGAGATGACCCAAAGTTAACACTTTTACACTATGTGGGTAATTGATGCGATGTCCGAACGGCTGTGCCAAATTTGTCGAAAAGGCAGGTTATCGCGCCTGAAACTCCCTTCCCGGAGCACGCGTCGGATGGATGAGTTGATGGTAGTAAGGTGTGAAACACCAAATATTGCGCCGGAAGTAAACACTTTTTGGCTACCATATCGTTTTCGTTGACTGCCATATGTCCACCGAAGGAAGGAATTCTACCTTGGGTAAATAATAAAGATAACCAAAAATGTTTTTTTTTTGTCACCAAAGCATCATGTTTTACTAAAATATGTGTGATAGGCAGATTGGAATTAAACTTGAACAGCAGAAGTTTAAGGGAAGTCTAACCCGATTTTTTTTTGTAAATCAGCCCATATCCCAATAATTTTGCTTCAGATCCCAAGATCCCAATGTCAGTGCCCAAATCCCAAGATATTGGGACAAATCCCAAGGAATGGCATCACTGATCACATAAACTATTGTTCTTCTTGTCTCCCATGGGGGGTCCGGGGTCGGCGGCCGCCTCCTCCC
This sequence comes from Chirona hameri, assembly GCA_036785665.1. Classification (NCBI taxonomy): domain Eukaryota; kingdom Metazoa; phylum Arthropoda; class Thecostraca; order Balanomorpha; family Balanidae; genus Chirona; species Chirona hameri. The sequence continues at coordinate 8,888 of JAXIVJ010017405.1, forward strand.
CCCCCCCCCCCCGCCCCTTCTCTATCCGCCCGCAGGGGGCGGCCACCCCCGCCGCCCCCCTGTATCCGCCCCTGCCAGAGACTGTAGTAGGCGGCAGGCAGAGCCAGAGTCAGGTCAGAGCTCCCACTGGTGTTGTATGACGTCACGTGTCATACAAAGATAAACTTACTTTTTCTCCACAGATATCCATATATGGTCCAAACCAAAACAATATTCGTGTTTTTTTTACTTAAAATGCCCTTACTGCCAACTATCAAGCAATCTGTCAAGGAAATCCCGCTCTGTGTCCCTTATAATGGCAACACATCAGCCAATCAGCAATTGGAGACAGGACGGATACTTGTGGTACGGTATATATTAAACAAACACAAGGCGAACAGTTCCCTTTAACCAGGAGCTCCACCACAGGGGGGGGGGCGATGAGGAGACGTGTCCCCCCCCCCCCCCCGAACAGGGGCTCCGCCACAGGGGGGACAGGGGGGGGGGGGCGTGACCCCCCAACATTTTACGATTTTAATATTACGCCTATGGGCGTTGCATGGAAAGAATCGACTTCAGAATGCCTCCGCCCCCCCCCCCCCCCCCCCCAACTTTCGGAAGGTGGCGGCGCCCCCGCCCCCCAACACTTTCGGATTTTAAAATTACGACTATGGGCGTTGCATGGAAATAATCGACATCAGAATGCCTCCGTCCCCCCCCCCCCCCCCCCCCCCTCAACTTTCGGAAGGTGGCGGTGCCCTTGCCTTTAACCCGTCATTGACGCGGGGGGGGGCGTTTAACGCCCCCTGATTTATTTTCGTGATAGCTAAAAAACAGTAGAGTTATCAACGTGAAACGTTTACGTCATCAGGGGCATGCCCTGAGGCCGGTGACAGCGGTCGCGTTCAAGGTCAGTTGACGTCAGAGGGCGGGGCGGACCGTGCCCAGGTATGTCGGGCACGTAAAACTTTCGCCTCGAAATTCTGCCCGACACCAGGAATTGCGCGATCGGGTGGTAGGACCAGGGCCTGCGCAACAAGCTATGCATAGCGCGGGTCCTCACCTCGGAAATTCATCCATTCAAAACATTCGGACTAAATTTATAAAAATAAAAATCCGAGGGGCCGGAGCGATCCTGGGGGGGGGGAGGGGCTTCCCAGGCGATGCTGTTGGTGTGTAACCTTGTGGCACGGTCACATTACCCCTAGTTGCAATCGATAATTTATTCGTTGCGTCATGCCCATACTCTACCAAGCAGGCACGTAGCCAGCCAAGGGGAGGGCGGCGGGGGCGCCCCCCCCCCCCCCCCCTGGAGACCAGGAGGACCCTTTTTGGCGCGCGGTATCATAGGCTCTTTACTACACGAAGCGTGGTTTTTAGAGACTTCAGAGGACTTCAGAGGCCCTTTAGGGCCACCAGGGCCCTCTCTGAAAGACCAGAGGGCCCTTGGACGTTCAAAAGAGCCCTGTGCATGTCAGAGGGGCCCCTGGCCAGACTGAAAGGGCCCCTGAACAGGTCAGAGGGCCCCCTGAGGACGTCGAATGGGCCCCCTGAACACGTCAAATGGGCCCCTAGCCAGCACAGAGGGGCCCCTGGGCAGGTTGAGAGGCCCCTGAGCATGTCGACAGGGCGACAAAGCGGCTAGCGCAGTCCTTTGTCAGGTCGTAAGGACCCCTGAGCAGGTTGGAGGACCCCTGGACAGATAAGAGGGCCCTTGGGAAGTTAAGAGGGCCCCTGTGCAGGTCAGAGGGGCCCTGACCAGGCAGAAAGGGTCCATTAGTGGGTCAGAAGGGCCCCTGAACATGCCGAATGAGCCCCTAGCCAGCACAGAGGGGCCCCAGGGCAGGTCGGAGGGCCCTCGGAGCATGTCGGCGACAAAGCAGCCAGCGCAGTCCCTTGTTAGGTCGGAAGGGCCCCTTAGAAGGTTAAAGGGCCCCTGGGGAGACCAGAAGGCCCCTGGAAAGTTAAAGGGCCCCTGCACATATCGGAGGGGTGCCTGACCAGACCGAAAGGTCCCCTGGGCGGTTAATAAGGGCCCCTGAACATGCCGAGGTGGCCCCTGGCCAGCACGGAGGGTCTCCAGGGCAGGTCGGAGGGCCCCTTGAGCATGTCGGCAGGGCGACACAGCAGCCAGCGCAGGTCGACCAGAAGAGTCGCTTGGCAGATCGGAGGGGTCCTGGGCAAGTCTGAGGGGCTCCTGGCTAAACCGAAAGGGTCCCTGGGCCGGTCGGAAGGCCCTTCGAACATGCCAGATGAGTTCCTAGCCAGACTGGAGGGGCCCCTGAGCAGGGGCGGCGGATTGCGGGGGCAGGGTACCCAAAATTCCCCCAGTCGAAAATCCTGGGGGCAAGGGGTAGTTTCCCCCCATATTTTAGCCTGCTCAATCTGGGGCAACATGATCCTTCCCCTCCCAAGGATTTTAATTTGAGGGGGGATTTTGGGCACCCTGCGCCCCGCAATCCGCCGTCCCTGCCCCTGAGCGTGTCGGCAGGGCGACAAAGCAGCCAGTGCAGTCCCTGGCCAGGTCGGAAGGACCTCTGAACAGGCCGAATGGGCCCCTTGACACACAAGAGGGGCTTCTTGGAAGGTCAGAGGAGTATCTGGTGAGACCGGAAGGGTCAAAGCACGTAGAGATCCCAGATGAAGATTAAATACAAAGAGGACTTATTCCACAATACAAATATTAAAAGCGGAGCTTTCGGGTATATTGTAGCACCCTTCGTCAGGGTGCTGCAATATACCCGAAAGATCCGATTTTATTTTTTCCTGTAGAGTAAGCCCTCTTTGTATTATATATATCACCCACTCCACATCATGTCTTTTCGCTTTGCGGGTCCCAGATGAGTCCCTGAACAGGTTGGAAGGGCGTAGAAAAGGTCAGAGGGCCCCTAGACGATCTGAAGGGACCTTGAGCCTTTCAACAGTAAGAATACAGTTGTACAGGGAATACAACTCAAAATTTTCGCGCCGCTCCGCAGCGTAATTTAACTACAAATTCAATTATATGCGGGTTAGGAAAAAAATCGGTCAGTTTCTCAGCGCCTTTATGTGTTATGTTGCTACTTTCCTATATTATTGCGAAAAATAGTTCACTTTAGCACTTTTTCCCCGCACTTTTAAACGCACAATATAGCAATTTTAGAGGTCCGTACCATACGCAATGCGACGCATTGATGAGAAAGCAACCCAGGACATAATACTCAAAATTTTCGCGCCGCTCCGCGGCGCAGTTTATTTAAGAGTTCCATGTCTTCAGATTAAAAAAATATTCAAAGTTGGTATAGTTGATTCCAAATTCGTGTCGCTGGTTCCAAAGTTGATGAGACAGTTTGCTAACTCCAGTTCCTAAACATTGGTATGGCCCATGCCATACCTGTCATACTGCATTTGCCAGCCTTGAAACGTGCCTTTTCATGCGTTTTTTTTGTGGGGGGGGCCTTTCAACGCTTGGGAAGGGGCCCTGTCAACGCTCGGGAAGGTGCCCTTTCGAGGCGCCGCCCCCCCCCCCCCCCCCCCCCCTGGACGAAATCCTGGCTACGTGCCTGCTACCAAGTATGCTCACTCACCCATAGACGATGTTCAACAACTTTCTTCAATCCACTTCAATCAAACCGCACTTAATTCTTCCTTCGCG
>JAXIVJ010017405.1:17500-26184 GCA_036785665.1 Chirona hameri
CTCACCGGCAAATAACGACGCTCCTCCGCCCAGTGACTGCGTCCTTCCAGCCAATGACGGCACCTTTCCGGCCAGTGACGGCAGCTTGTCTTTTGGGGATTTTTTGGGGCGCCATCACTGGCCGAAGGGGTACCGTCACTGGCTGAAGGGGCGCCGTCACTGGCCGAAGGGGCGCCGGTACTGAAAGAAGGGGCGTCGTCTCTGGCCGCAAGAGTGCCGTCAATGGCCATATGGGCGCCGTCACTAGCCGAAGAAGCGCTGTCACTGGCCAGAGGTGCGCCGTCATTAGCCGGAGGGGCCACTGCTGGCAATCCAGCAGTGGCGTCGCCACAATTTTGGAGTGGGGGGGGGGGGGGCAGCCAGAGATTTGGTGGGACAGCCCCATAGGACTAATTCAAAATCGTAGACAAATTAGAAACATGTTTACATGTTTTTCAGAGTTCGAAGATTTCCACCAGGCCGTCGCTCGGAAAGTGGGAGGAGCTTGTGTGTGTGTGTGTGTGTGTGTGTGTGTGTGTGTGTGTGTGTGTGTGTGTGTGTGTGTGTGTGTGTGTGTGTGTGTGTGTGTCCACGTGTCTACTGTCTGTGTCAGTGGCGTAGCCACGGGGGGGGGGGGTCCTAGGGGTCCTAGGACCCCCCCGTGGCGTTTTGTTTTTGTTTTTGTTTGTTTGTTTAGTCCGGTTTTATTCTATATAGGGCCCCTCAGATGTTTCAAGTTTTTTTTGTTACTGAAATCCAGGGATAACCGATTATTGGGACACAATTTTAGCATTTTTCAGTCGGTCTGTGGGGCCCTCAGTAAGTCCATAGGGCTCTCAGTGGGCATAGCTGACTCTGAGTTGGTTTTTGGAGCCCTCAGTGGGCCTGGATAGGCAGCTATCAGTCAGTCGTTGGGGCCCTCAGTCGGTCTATGGGGCCCTCAGTCGGTCTACGGGGCCCTCAGTCGGTCTGCAGGGCCCTCAGTTGGTCTATGGGCCCTTCAGTTTGTTTCTGAGGCTCAACAGTCTGTGGGGCCCTCAGTAAGTATATGTGGCCCTCAGTAAATACATGGGGCCCTCAGTGGGCTTAGGTGGCTCTCAGTAGGATTGTGGGGCCCTCAGTCGGTATATCGGGCCCTCAGTCGATTTGCGGGGCCCTCAGTCGATTTTCGGGGCCTTCAGTCGGTCTGCGGGGCCCTCAGTCGGTCTGCGGGACCCTCAGTCGGTCTGCGGGGCCCTCAGTCGGTCTGCGGGCCCTCAGTCGGTCTGCGGGGCCCTCAGTCGGTCTGCGGAGCCCTCAGTCAGTATGCGGGGCTCTCAGTCGATTTATGGGCCTGGGCCATCAGTCGGTTTATGGGGGCTTCAGTCGGTACATGGGGCCTTCAGTCGGTAATGGGCCATATGCCTTAGGGCATTGGAATATATATAAACCGGCATTGGCAAATTATGTGCCTTCAATTTTGTGGGCCCCAAGCACACACAGTGGGCCCTCAATCTGTCGCAGACCCCCCCCCCCCCCCCCGGAGCTAAATCCTAGCTACGCTACTGGTCTGTGTGCACTTGGCTGCCTGCATACCTATGTCTGCCTCTGACTGTCTGTCTGCATCCCTCTGTATGGCCGTCTCTGTCTCCCCTCCGTCTCTGCCCTCCATCCCTCTTTCTTCCTAACTGCCTTGGCTTGTCTACCTCTGTCTGTCTCTCCCTACCTTTACCTTACCTGCCTTTACTAACAATCAAGTTTACCTGCCAGTCTCTGGCTGTTTGCCTTCGCCTTCTCGCCTCCACCTGCATGCTTCTGCCTGCTTTTCCCCGTTTTCATATGTCGGTCTGCTCTCCTCTGCCTGCATGCTTCATTCGCGTAGTGAGATGATCATGTGATTTGCATGGTTGAATATGTTGATGAGTGACATGATCATTGATTAGTGGCCTTCTTGTCGGCGTTTGTGTGATTGTATATATAAATGTATGTATGCATGTATGTATGTATATATGTATGTTTCAGTTTTACTGCACAATATACTTGTAAAATATGTTGGTTATTCTTTTTTTAACGTATGTTTTCAAGCTTTTCTGATTAGGCATTATAATGTTAAATTATAGACTTATCGGCTACTAATCAGGTTTATACTCATATTCGAATTTTCGACCTTCACATTGAGGTCGTTATCAAGAAAGTTTAGCAACACTCTAGCTGATAAGAACGCAATATTCAAATGAATAAGGTCACTCGATTTTTGCTAACGTAGAAACGTGCGAAGTGGGAGAGCGCCTCCCATGGTCATGGAGATAGACCCTTCCAACAGATGTTCGAAAACACGTCAACATTCGGTCAATGACAGACACAACGAAAAACAAAATGCACTCGCACATTTCATAGGCACATGTCCCATAGACTACTAAAAGCCGTGCCCTCCATCCGGTTGATTGCTCGGTCTTTCTCTATGTAGATGTGCATAGCCTCCTTCGTAAGACGTTTTGTGAGATGCTCTTCGTTTGACACCACCTTCGCTTCGTCCCATAGCGGAGCATGCTCCCCTTATTCGTAGAGATGATCCACGAAGGCGCTCCCCGCATGATTGAGATTTCGTACGTCTCTTTGATGTTCTTTTATTCGTAAGTTCAGTTTTCTTCCTGTTTGCCCGATATACTTCTTCCCACATCGGCATGGTATTTCGTACACGCATGGTTTTGTCTCTGGTGCCTGCCTGTCCTTGACCTTGGTAAGTTGGTCTCTTAGACTTTGACCTCTTGATGATACAGCACATTTTATTCCATTCTTTTCGAGTAGGCGACTAAGGTTATGCGTGAGACCTTCGACGTATGGTATAACAGTGAAGGGTTTCTTTACGTCTGGCTTCTGGGAGCTACTCGTGGTTTTGTGGTTCTTGTCCGATTTTGACTGGTCGCTGGGTTTCCTGGCATGGTTACGCTTCTTCGTGATGTATGTTTGCACTATTTTGAAGGGAAAACCATTTTGTTTTAAAATGTTGCCTATATGCTGTAGTTCTGGTTCTAGCTTGTTTTCAGAGCACACCCAAAATGCTCTATCTACGAGGGCCCTCACAACCGCCATTTTTGCCGCCTGAGTGTGATGAGATGTCCAATGGAGGTACAGCTCGGAGTGGTGGGTTTCCTGAAAATTCCATAGCTTAGGTTTGATCCCTCCCTGTGGATCACATTCTACTATTCCTATAAAATGGGGGCTGTTTGTTCGTTTCTACTTCCATGGTGAACATCCAGGGCGAAATCCGAGGACCCCACGCGATAAAAGGTTAACCCCCTGGGGGCTTTTGTTTACCCCCTCGGAGTCGCAACCCCAAAGGATTTTCCGCACCCATGTGGACTACCCACCACCGAGTTTGGTCGCCCTGCGTCCACTGGTATGGGCGGCACGTGTTGGCAAATGGATTTTGCAATGGCCCACATGGCGGCACGTGCCACGTGGCACGTGGCACTTATCGACCTGTGATTGGCACCGACACCTGGGGGCCGAACTGGCGCATCGAACGGTGCCACGCGCGTGTTGCTGTGCCTTTTCGTCAGCGAGCTGTGGCCAAACGCCTCAGACAAACAAACGAACATACATACATACATACAAAGTCACTACACGAATAGGCTGCCCCAGTATAAACCTCCGGTATTTGACTTTGTCAAAACCTTCTATGCTTTAATATTCTTTTTTTACTGATTGCTGAATTACAAGTAGAAATGCGAGCCGAGAAATATAATAAACGAGCCAAATAAGGTGGTAAATGTCACGATGTCCTATTACCATGTGCAATGGACGGGGGGCTAAATCGCCGATCTCTAAGTTTTTCGAGGAAAGCGCAAAAATGGCGGCGCGCAGCGACGCCTTTTCTTGCATACCTGTTCGGAAATCAACTACTAACATTATGTAAAATGCTTGACCTCGGGTCATGTCAGGTTACCAGACCAGGTCACGTGATGACTCCCACCTCCAAAACGTTCGCGGTGCTACTGCAGCACCAGTTTTATGCGATCGGTTTCAAACTTGCAGTATTTCATAAGGTCATATATACTTACAGTTTTTAGCTTGGATTTCAAATTTCGGTGACCAAAGTAGGGTCAATTTCGTGACCACCAACACTGTTTTGCCCATAACTATCGACATAATGAAGATTGAGAAGTGTAAAAAAAGAATGTGTTTGTCTGGTCGAGACACGTCGCCCGATATGCAACATGACCTGCTTGGGTCATCACTTAACCTTGTCCTGAGGTCAAATTTCTCAGTTAACCTACCTGGTCAACATTATTAGCCGTTTTCACGAAGGATTTTGCGTTTGGGGCGATTGCGGCGTTTGAGGTGTTTGGGCGATTGGGGCGATCGGGGCGTTTGGGATAAATGGGTCTATAGCTCATAAGAACACGGCTTTTCCAGGTGATTTTTGGTACCAATCGCAACTCTATGAATTAATGCATTTTTTTTTCTGGAACTTCCATTTGAATGATAACACCATAGTTTACTTAAAAATAACAATTTCATCTTAAACTAGCTCTGGAGTTGCCAGACGGCTGGGGTGTTTGTGTGACGCCATCTTGCTCGAATCCCGGAAGTGGCTGGTTTGGGAAATGGTCATATTTTACAACGACATGGTTTTCATGAATAATAGCTCATTTCAATGAAAACTGGATGAATTAGTCCATTCATATTTTCAATCATATTCACTTTTGAAAGCAAGGAACATGGTTCCGATCAACATCTAGTGATGATTCACTTTCAAGGCATCAAATCATTTTTATTTGTATACAATATTCCCTAAATTGAAAAAATATGTATATTCATAGAAATGTTTATCAGTTTATATTTGCACAGGTTTGCATAGGAGACAAGCAATACAACACTCAATAGAACGCTTCAATTACCTATATTTTGCATCAGGATCATAAAACAAGTTTTAAAATGATCGCCATGAAAATGTGACATTTATTTCCTTGCTCATCAAGTGACTTGTCTCCGACGTACAATAAACCGTGAGTTGGTGATCATCAATCGCTAACCTCCTCTTTCCTGTTACAGTGATGTGTCCCAGGGAGGGATGCGACACCATGTGTCGGGAGCCGAACCCGCGGCTGCTGCGGGGCCGCCAAGAAACCCAGCCAGAACTCTGCGTGCCTGTCGAGTTCCTGGTGCCCTCCGGCGGCGGCAGCGGCGGCCTGGGCGCCGGTCTGGACGGTCTGCGCTGCCGCGCCTGCGGCTGGTGTCTGGCCCTCCGCGTCGGGCCCCTGTGGAAGCCGCTCAAATCGCTCCTGAGCGACACACATCAGCGTCCAGCCGGCTGGCACCCCGTCACTTCCGTCGCCGACCGCGCCGCCCTGTACGTGCTGATGAAGTACGTTTACGGCGAGCGCGAGCGGTCGGTGGCTCTGCGCGAGCCAGAGTTCACCCCACCACCCGTCGGAGACTCGGCCTGCCTCCTGTTCGCCGAGGGCGGCGACGCTGTCGGCTTCGCCACGCTGAAGCGGCGCGGCCAGCTGCTGCGCAAGCATGTTGGGATTGAGACATTCCAGATGGATATCCTGGACTGCGTCTTCGTGCGGCGCTACGCGCGGCGGCTCGGCCAGGTGTCGTCGCTGCTCCTGGAGCTGGTCCGTCCCGGCCAGCTAGGCGTCGCCAAGCCGACGCCTGCGATGGACCACCTGCGGCGGAAATTCCTCCGCAAACACTGTTGGGCCCGCCGCGTCATCTTCGAGGTGACGTGGACGGCAGGAGAAGGAGGGGTGTGTGTGTGTGTGTGTGTGTGTGTGTGTGTGTGTGTGTGTGCGTGTGTGTGTGCGTGCGTGCGTGCGTGCGTGCGTGCGTGCGTGCGTGCGTGCGTGCGTGCGTGCGTGCGTGCGTGCGTGCGTGCGTGCGTGCGTGTGTGCGTGTGTGCGTGCGTGCGTGCGTGCGTGCGTGCGTGCGTGCGTGCGTGCGTGCGTGCGTGCGTGCGTGCGTGCGTGCGTGCGTGCGTGCGTGCGTGCGTGCGTGTGGGCGTGTGGGCGTGTGGGCGCGTGGGCGCGTGGGCGTGCGGTGCGTGCGGTGCGTGCGGTGCGTGCGGTGCGTGCGGTGCGTGCGGTGCGTGCGGTGCGTGCGGTGTGTGCGGTGCGTGCGGTGCGTTGCGGTGCGTGCGGTGCGTGCGGTGCGTGCGGTGCGTGCGGTGCGTGCGGTGCGTGCGGTGCGTGCGGTGCGTGCGGTGCGTGCGGTGCGTGCGGTGCGTGCGGTGCGTGCGGTGCGTGCGGTAAGTCACTGATCAACAACTGCACATGGGTCATCCAGAATTAGCTAAAATACCATGATTATGAAAGAATTGGCCTGATAAAATGCATATTCTCTGTATAGGAAGCATTTGTATATTTTCCCATGTATTTATAATGGGAAGGTCACGGTATTGACCTGACCTAAGATCACCAATACACAAATTTGAGATACACGAACCGTAGGTAGTTATGACCCTATGAAATCCTGCAAGTTTCAAATCTCTCGGATAAACACTGTGAGTTTGGCACGACCGCGAACATTTTTGCAGTTAAAGTCACTTGACGTAACCTGTTGACCTAACCTGAGAGGACCCGAGGTAAACAATTTCACACAATGTAGGTAATTGATGCCCAAACAGCTGTGCTAAATTTGGCGGCGCTGTGCGCCGCCATTTTCTCGCTATTCATGGAAAACCGGAGGGGGCGGAAATAAATCCCTCGGCAGTGCGCGTGTTAAATCAATATCGGTGACATGAATGTGCCACTCCTCAGTCGATTTGTCGCGGGCGGAATGCTCCGTATGAGAAATAACACAGAAAAATAATATTTTTCAGTGATATTAATCCTCTCTGAAAAATAGGTGGGAAAACGAACTACTCGTGAACTACTTTCAAACGACTTATATTTTTAGCAACAGACGTCAAACAAATATTGAAACAAATACGGGTACGGGTTCCTGCGGTCTGTTTATGCTGTATATACTCGGCGCAGACGCCGCTCACGTCAGCCGCGCGTGACGTAACATTCGTATCACGCGAGGAAAGGAAAATGTCAGTGATTTCTCACGACACGCTATGTGCATAGGAGGCGAGCCACGCACTGTACCTCGGAGGGGTCACAGACGATCACATTTAAAGGGCATGCCAATTGAAAGGCTATTGAAGTTTACGAGTTATGGAAATATAAAGGTTAAGTTCTGCTGGTTGTCAACAATTATGTGTTGCTGGCGTAAATATTCCCAGTTTGCGTCAGCAGTCTTGATGTTCAATGGCTGGTTTTCCACCGGGTAAACATGGTACTCTTCATTCAGTTTTGGACGGTGGTAGTAGCGTAGCAAAGGTCAAATGTCCCATCGCTCAAACATGCACGATTCATGTCCGTGACCTTTTGTAGGCCATCAAATGCCTAGGAAATATTCGTCCCACAAATCTTACTGTTATCACCCTCGTCGGGAAATGTACGATGTTGGATGATAATGCTGTTGAAGCCGTATACTTGGCCATAATGATGATGTTGGGATGTGCAGAGCAGGGGCGGCGGATTGCGGGGGGCAGGGTACCCAAAAATCCCCAGTCGAAAATCCTGGGGGGCAAAAGGGTCATTTCGCCCCCAGATCTTAGCCTGCTCATTATCTCACGTTTGCAGCTGTGTGACGTATTTGCACCCGATTTCGTCTTAACCAATCATAGACCTAATGCAATGATTGTCACGTGTGCTCTGGCGATGAATAAACATCAATGTCTAATGATCAGTGAATCACTGTCTAGATGTGTCATCAATTTGGATAACTAGAGGCGATTATTGCTTGCTTTGCTTAGCGAAAATCGATATTAACCAGCGGCAGGGTCTGCACTATTCAATGTCTGTCGTAAACAAAGCTGGGATTTCTACATGTCATCTACAGGTGTGACAGATTCGGGGGTGGGCACTGGGGGCGCAGTTGCCTCCTAGCAAAAAGAAGAGGGTAAACCATCTTTCTGCCCCACGATCTGGCGGGCCTTAGAATGGTAAAAGCAATGGCCGAATTTGTCGATGTAAGATGAAGTATTGGGCCAGCTTTGGGTAGTAAGTATCTATAAAATCACAGCGGGAAAAAATAGCGCATGCGGTGCAAAATAAATAAGTGGGCACAATACTGAACACCCATATTGCAATATATGTATAGCAAATAGTAAAATGTACACACCTTTCCTGTCTTCATCACGAACTTATATGTCGGCACACTTCTTTGCTCTACATCACATTTTTTAAGAATAAACTCGGCAAATTGTCACACAGCTCCTGCCTTTCCACCCTAATCCCCCCACCGACCGCCGCAAGAGGGGCAGGGAGGGCAGCTGACCCCCCCCCCCCCATCTAGAGTTTTTATAAATGTAATCCGAATGTTTTAATGGGATGGATTTCCGAGATCAGGACCCACGCTAAGCTAAGCTTGTTGCGCGGGCCCTGACCCCACCATTCACGGGCCCCCACCCCAAGTTTATCGTCCCCAAAGACTGAAGACGGTCCCCCGGTTCGCTGGCTTGTGGGCAAACAAATAATTTTGGTCTTCTATGAAATCATAAGAAGGAGCCCATCCCCCCAAAAATGAATATAAAAAGCGAGACAATGGGTAAGGGCCCTATCAGGGATGGCAAAGGTCCCCCAAGACCGACATATGACACTAAGGAAAGCCTGAAAGACAACCAGCCACTTCAAAAATGGGATTTTTAACTGCGATAGCAGAACTGC
>JAXIVJ010017406.1:12500-20000 GCA_036785665.1 Chirona hameri
ACTTTCGTATCCTCTTAAGTTAAAATTTCCCATAATAAGACACTGAGCCCGAAAGTTCCTACGTATTTCCTCACAAATATCTTGGTCTGTTTCAGCTTGGGAGTTCCTTGGAAGATTCCCTGGTCTGTAAAATGCACCTATCCTCAACCTTTCTCTGTTTCCTGTACCAATTTTAATGTCAAGCCAGATTGATTCTACTTCTTTTACTTTACTAGAATCATCAACTCTAGTAGTGCAGTACAAGCTATTTACATATACAAACACTCCGCCTCCCTGCTGTGATTCTCTGCAGTATGAGAACATGTTATACCCTTGTAACTCGAAATCCTGTAGCCTATCCCTATTATACCCCTCACTAACCCATGTCTCGGTTACACAAATGATATCAGGCTTTTCAAGGGCAACATAACACTCAAACTCATCAAATTTAGACCTAATACTTTGGGCATTCAGCAACACACATGTGATCTTATACTTTGAGCTGACTCTACTAATTACATGTATGTATGTATGTATGTATGTATGTATGTATGTATGTAGGTAGGTAGGTAGGTAGGTAGGTAGGTAGGTAGGTAGGTAGGTAGGTAGGTAGGTCGGTCGGTCGGTCGGTCGGTCGGTCGGTCGGTCGGTCGGTCGGTCGGTCGGTCGGTCGGTCGGTCGGTCGGTCGGTCGGTCGGTCTGTCGGTCTGTCGGTCTGTCGGTCTGTCGGTCTGTCGGTCTGTCGGTCTGTCGGTCTGTCGGTCTGTCGGTCTGTCGGTCTGTGGGTCTGTGGGTCTGTCGGTCTGTCGGTCTGTCGGTCTGTCGGTCTGTCGGTCTGTCGGTCTGTCGGTCTGTCGGTCTGTCGGTCTGTCGGTCTGTCGGTCTGTCGGTCTGTCGGTCTGTCGGTCTGTCGGTCTGTCGGTCTGTCGGTCTGTCGGTCTGTCGGTCTGTCGGTCTGTCGGTCTGTCGGTCTGTCGGTCTGTCGGTCTGTCGGTCTGTCGGTCTGTCGGTCTGTCGGTCTGTCGGTCTGTCGGTCTGTCGGTCTGTCGGTCTGTCGGTCTGTCGGTCTGTCGGTCTGTCGGTCTGTCGGTCTGTCGGTCTGTCGGTCTGTCGGTCTGTCGGTCTGTCGGTCTGTCGGTCTGTCGGTCTGTCGGTCTGTCGGTCTGTCGGTCTGTCGGTCTGTCGGTCTGTCGGTCTGTCGGTCTGTCGGTCTGTCGGTCTGTCGGTCTGTCGGTCTGTCGGTCTGTCGGTCTGTCGGTCTGTCGGTCTGTCGGTCTGTCGGTCTGTCGGTCTGTCGGTCTGTCGGTCTGTCGGTCTGTCGGTCTGTCGGTCTGTCGGTCTGTCGGTCTGTCGGTCTGTCGGTCTGTCGGTCTGTCGGTCTGTCGGTCTGTCGGTCTGTCGGTCTGTCGGTCTGTCGGTCTGTCGGTCTGTCGGTCTGTCGGTCTGTCGGTCTGTCGGTCTGTCGGTCTGTCGGTCTGTCGGTCTGTCGGTCTGTCGGTCTGTCGGTCTGTCGGTCTGTCGGTCTGTCGGTCTGTCGGTCTGTCGGTCTGTCGGTCTGTCGGTCTGTCGGTCTGTCGGTCTGTCGGTCTGTCGGTCTGTCGGTCTGTCGGTCTGTCGGTCTGTCGGTCTGTCGGTCTGTCGGTCTGTCGGTCTGTCGGTCTGTCGGTCTGTCGGTCTGTCGGTCTGTCGGTCTGTCGGTCTGTCGGTCTGTCGGTCTGTCGGTCTGTCGGTCTGTCGGTCTGTCGGTCTGTCGGTCTGTCGGTCTGTCGGTCTGTCGGTCTGTCGGTCTGTCGGTCTGTCGGTCTGTCGGTCTGTCGGTCTGTCGGTCTGTCGGTCTGTCGGTCTGTCGGTCTGTCGGTCTGTCGGTCTGTCGGTCTGTCGGTCTGTCGGTCTGTCGGTCTGTCGGTCTGTCGGTCTGTCGGTCTGTCGGTCTGTCGGTCTGTCGGTCTGTCGGTCTGTCGGTCTGTCGGTCTGTCGGTCTGTCGGTCTGTCGGTCTGTCGGTCTGTCGGTCTGTCGGTCTGTCGGTCTGTCGGTCTGTCGGTCTGTCGGTCTGTCGGTCTGTCGGTCTGTCGGTCTGTCGGTCTGTCGGTCTGTCGGTCTGTCGGTCTGTCGGTCTGTCGGTCTGTCGGTCTGTCGGTCTGTCGGTCTGTCGGTCTGTCGGTCTGTCGGTCTGTCGGTCTGTCGGTCTGTCGGTCTGTCGGTCTGTCGGTCTGTCGGTCTGTCGGTCTGTCGGTCTGTCGGTCTGTCGGTCTGTCGGTCTGTCGGTCTGTCGGTCTGTCGGTCTGTCGGTCTGTCGGTCTGTCGGTCTGTCGGTCTGTCGGTCTGTCGGTCTGTCGGTCTGTCGGTCTGTCGGTCTGTCGGTCTGTCGGTCTGTCGGTCTGTCGGTCTGTCGGTCTGTCGGTCTGTCGGTCTGTCGGTCTGTCGGTCTGTCGGTCTGTCGGTCTGTCGGTCTGTCGGTCTGTCGGTCTGTCGGTCTGTCGGTCTGTCGGTCTGTCGGTCTGTCGGTCTGTCGGTCTGTCGGTCTGTCGGTCTGTCGGTCTGTCGGTCTGTCGGTCTGTCGGTCTGTCGGTCTGTCGGTCTGTCGGTCTGTCGGTCTGTCGGTCTGTCGGTCTGTCGGTCTGTCGGTCTGTCGGTCTGTCGGTCTGTCGGTCTGTCGGTCTGTCGGTCTGTCGGTCTGTCGGTCTGTCGGTCTGTCGGTCTGTCGGTCTGTCGGTCTGTCGGTCTGTCGGTCTGTCGGTCTGTCGGTCTGTCGGTCTGTCGGTCTGTCGGTCTGTCGGTCTGTCGGTCTGTCGGTCTGTCGGTCTGTCGGTCTGTCGGTCTGTCGGTCTGTCGGTCTGTCGGTCTGTCGGTCTGTCGGTCTGTCGGTCTGTCGGTCTGTCGGTCTGTCGGTCTGTCGGTCTGTCGGTCTGTCGGTCTGTCGGTCTGTCGGTCTGTCGGTCTGTCGGTCTGTCGGTCTGTCGGTCTGTCGGTCTGTCGGTCTGTCGGTCTGTCGGTCTGTCGGTCTGTCGGTCTGTCGGTCTGTCGGTCTGTCGGTCTGTCGGTCTGTCGGTCTGTCGGTCTGTCGGTCTGTCGGTCTGTCGGTCTGTCGGTCTGTCGGTCTGTCGGTCTGTCGGTCTGTCGGTCTGTCGGTCTGTCGGTCTGTCGGTCTGTCGGTCTGTCGGTCTGTCGGTCTGTCGGTCTGTCGGTCTGTCGGTCTGTCGGTCTGTCGGTCTGTCGGTCTGTCGGTCTGTCGGTCTGTCGGTCTGTCGGTCTGTCGGTCTGTCGGTCTGTCGGTCTGTCGGTCTGTCGGTCTGTCGGTCTGTCGGTCTGTCGGTCTGTCGGTCTGTCGGTCTGTCGGTCTGTCGGTCTGTCGGTCTGTCGGTCTGTCGGTCTGTCGGTCTGTCGGTCTGTCGGTCTGTCGGTCTGTCGGTCTGTCGGTCTGTCGGTCTGTCGGTCTGTCGGTCTGTCGGTCTGTCGGTCTGTCGGTCTGTCGGTCTGTCGGTCTGTCGGTCTGTCGGTCTGTCGGTCTGTCGGTCTGTCGGTCTGTCGGTCTGTCGGTCTGTCGGTCTGTCGGTCTGTCGGTCTGTCGGTCTGTCGGTCTGTCGGTCTGTCGGTCTGTCGGTCTGTCGGTCTGTCGGTCTGTCGGTCTGTCGGTCTGTCGGTCTGTCGGTCTGTCGGTCTGTCGGTCTGTCGGTCTGTCGGTCTGTCGGTCTGTCGGTCTGTCGGTCTGTCGGTCTGTCGGTCTGTCGGTCTGTCGGTCTGTCGGTCTGTCGGTCTGTCGGTCTGTCGGTCTGTCGGTCTGTCGGTCTGTCGGTCTGTCGGTCTGTCGGTCTGTCGGTCTGTCGGTCTGTCGGTCTGTCGGTCTGTCGGTCTGTCTGTCTGTCTGTCTGTCTGTCTGTCTGTCTGTCTGTCTGTCTGTCTGTCTGTCTGTCTGTCTGTCTGTCTGTCTGTCTGTCCGTCCGTCCGTCCGTCCGTCCGTCCGTCCGTCCGTCCGTCCGTCCGTCCGTCCGTCCGTCCGTCCGTCCGTCCGTCCGTCCGTCCGTCCGTCCGTCCGTCCGTCCGTCCGTCCGTCCGTCCGTCCGTCCGTCCGTCCGTCCGTCCGTCCGTCCGTCCGTCCGTCCGTCCGTCCGTCCGTCCGTCCGTCCGTCCGTCCGTCCGTCCGTCCGTCCGTCCGTCCGTCCGTCCGTCCGTCCGTCCGTCCGTCCGTCCGTCCGTCCGTCCGTCCGTCCGTCCGTCCGTCCGTCCGTCCGTCCGTCCGTCCGTCCGTCCGTCCGTCCGTCCGTCCGTCCGTCCGTCCGTCCGTCCGTCCGTCCGTCCGTCCGTCCGTCCGTCCGTCCGTCCGTCCGTCCGTCCGTCCGTCCGTCCGTCCGTCCGTCCGTCCGTCCGTCCGTCCGTCCGTCCGTCCGTCCGTCCGTCCGTCCGTCCGTCCGTCCGTCCGTCCGTCCGTCCGTCCGTCCGTCCGTCCGTCCGTCCGTCCGTCCGTCCGTCCGTCCGTCCGTCCGTCCGTCCGTCCGTCCGTCCGTCCGTCCGTCCGTCCGTCCGTCCGTCCGTCCGTCCGTCCGTCCGTCCGTCCGTCCGTCCGTCCGTCCGTCCGTCCGTCCGTCCGTCCGTCCGTCCGTCCGTCCGTCTGTCATGTATGTGTGTGTGTGTGTGTGTGTGTGTGTGTGTGTGTGTGTGTGTGTGTGTGTGTGTGTGTGTGTGTGTGTGTGTGTGTGTGTGTGTGTGTGTGTGTGTGTGTGTGTGTGTGTGTGTGTGTGTGTGTGTGTGTGTGTGTGTGTGTGTGTGTGTGTGTGTGTGTGTGTGTGTGTGTGTGTGTGTGTGTGTGTGTGTGTGTGTGTGTGTGTGTGTGTGTGTGTGTGTGTGTGTGTGTGTGTGTGTGTGTGTGTGTGTGTGTGTGTGTGTGTGTGTGTGTGTGTGTGTGTGTGTGTGTGTGTGTGTGTGTGTGTGTGTGTGTGTGTGTGTGTGTGTGTGTGTGTGTGTGTGTGTGTGTGTGTGTGTGTGTGTGTGTGTGTGTGTGTGTGTGTGTGTGTGTGTGTGTGTGTGTGTGTGTGTGTGTGTGTGTGTGTGTGTGTGTGTGTGTGTGTGTGTGTGTGTGTGTGTGTGTGTGTGTGTGTGTGTGTGTGTGTGTGTGTGTGTGTGTGTGTGTGTGTGTGTGTGTGTGTGTGTGTGTGTGTGTGTGTGTGTGTGTGTGTGTGTGTGTGTGTGTGTGTGTGTGTGTGTGTGTGTGTGTGTGTGTGTGTGTGTGTGTGTGTGTGTGTGTGTGTGTGTGTGTGTGTGTGTGTGTGTGTGTGTGTGTGTGTGTGTGTGTGTGTGTGTGTGTGTGTGTGTGTGTGTGTGTGTGTGTGTGTGTGTGTGTGTGTGTGTGTGTGTGTGTGTGTGTGTGTGTGTGTGTGTGTGTGTGTGTGTGTGTGTGTGTGTGTGTGTGTGTGTGTGTGTGTGTGTGTGTGTGTGTGTGTGTGTGTGTGTGTGTGTGTGTGTGTGTGTGTGTGTGTGTGTGTGTGTGTGTGTGTGTGTGTGTGTGTGTGTGTGTGTGTGTGTGTGTGTGTGTGTGTGTGTGTGTGTGTGTGTGTGTGTGTGTGTGTGTGTGTGTGTGTGTGTGTGTGTGTGTGTGTGTGTGTGTGTGTGTGTGTGTGTGTGTGTGTGTGTGTGTGTGTGTGTGTGTGTGTGTGTGTGTGTGTGTGTGTGTGTGTGTGTGTGTGTGTGTGTGTGTGTGTGTGTGTGTGTGTGTGTGTGTGTGTGTGTGTGTGTGTGTGTGTGTGTGTGTGTGTGTGTGTGTGTGTGTGTGTGTGTGTGTGTGTGTGTGTGTGTGTGTGTGTGTGTGTGTGTGTGTGTGTGTGTGTGTGTGTGGTGTGTGTGTGTGTGTGTGTGTGTGTGTGTGTGTGTGTGTGTGTGTGTGTGTGTGTGTGTGTGTGTGTGTGTGTGTGTGTGTGTGTGTGTGTGTGTGTGTGGTGTGTGTGTGTGTGTGTGTGTGTGTGTGTGTGTGTGTGTGTGTGTGTGTGTGTGTGTGTGTGTGTGTGTGTGTGTGTGTGTGTGTGTGTGTGTGTGTGTGTGTGTGTGTGTGTGTGTGTGTGTGTGTGTGTGTGTGTGTGTGTGTGTGTGTGTGTGTGTGTGTGTGTGTGTGTGTGTGTGTGTGTGTGTGTGTGTGTGTGTGTGTGTGTGTGTGTGTGTGTGTGTGTGTGTGTGTGTGTGTGTGTGTGTGTGTGTGTGTGTGTGTGTGTGTGTGTGTGTGTGTGTGTGTGTGTGTGTGTGTGTGTGTGTGTCTGTGTGTGTGTGTGTCTGTGTGTGTGTGTCTGTGTGTGTGTGTCTGTGTGTGTGTGTCTGTGTGTGTGTGTGTGTCTGTGTGTGTGTGTGTCTGTGTGTGTGTGTGTCTGTGTGTGTGTGTCTGTGTGTGTGTGTCTGTGTGTGTGTGTCTGTGTGTGTGTGTCTATGTGTGTGTGTGTCTGTGTGTGTGTGTCTGTGTGTGTGTGTGTGTCTGTGTGTGTGTGTCTGTGTGTGTGTGTCTGTGTGTGTGTGTCTGTGTGTGTGTGTGTGTCTGTGTGTGTGTGTGTCTGTGTGTGTGTGTGTCTTTGTGTGTGTGTCTGTGTGTGTGTGTCTGTGTGTGTGTGTGTCTGTGTGTGTGTGTGTCTGTATGTGTGTGTGTCTGTATGTGTGTGTGTCTGTGTGTGTGTGTGTCTGTGTGTGTGTGTGTGTCTGTGTGTGTGTGTGTCTGTGTGTGTGTGTGTGTGTGTCTGTGTGTGTGTGTGTCTGTGTGTGTGTGTGTCTGTGTGTGTGTGTGTCTGTGTGTGTGTGTGTCTGTGTGTGTGTGTGTGTCTGTGTGTGTGTGTGTCTGTGTGTGTGTGTGTGTCTGTGTGTGTGTGTGTCTGTGTGTGTGTGTGTCTGTGTGTGTGTGTGTGTGTCTGTGTGTGTGTGCCTGTGTGTGTGTGTGTGTCTGTGTGTGTGTGTGTCTGTGTGTGTGTGTGTGTCTGTGTGTGTGTGTGTGTCTGTGTGTGTGTGTGTGTCTGTGTGTGTGTGTGTCTGTGTGTGTGTGTGTCTGTGTGTGTGTGTGTCTGTGTGTGTGTGTGTCTGTGTGTGTGTGTGTCTGTGTGTGTGTGTCTGTGTGTATGTGTGTCTGTGTGTATGTGTGTCTGTGTGTGTGTGTCTGTGTGTGTGTGTGTGTCTGTGTGTGTGTGTGTGTGTCTGTGTGTGTGTGTGTGTGTCTGTGTGTGTGTGTGTCTGTGTGTGTGTGTGTCTGTGTGTGTGTGTGTCTGTGTGTGTGTGTGTGTCTGTGTGTGTGTGTGTGTCTGTGTGTGTGTGTGTGTCTGTGTGTGTGTGTGTGTCTGTGTGTGTGTGTGTGTGTCTGTGTGTGTGTGTGTGTGTGTCTGTGTGTGTGTGTGTGTCTGTGTATGTGTGTGTGTCTGTGTGTGTGTGTGTGTGTGTCTGTGTGTGTGTGTGTGTGTGTGTCTGTGTGTGTGTGTGTCTGTGTGTGTGTGTGTCTGTGTGTGTGTGTGTGTGTCTGTGTGTGTGTGTGTCTGTGTGTGTGTGTGTGTGTCTGTGTGTGTGTG
>JAXIVJ010017407.1:0-26178 GCA_036785665.1 Chirona hameri
TTATGGTATTAAAGTGATGTGATCTAAATTTAAGAACTAAATAAAATTATTCCCTAATTCAAAGTGGGAAGTTTTGAAAATTAATGATCGGTATTTTCCCTTCACTTTTGCATCAATCTGTTCAACGTTGTTGAATGGGCACTTATAAACAAATCGCCGACACTAAATAGGTTGCGTTCACCGCCATTGCTAAACAGACGATTTCATATTCCAATGCACTTTTTTCAAATGATTGTTGATTGTTCATAAAAGTTTGGCACATATTCGCAAAAAGACAGAGTGCAGGAAACATATTGCATACCTTCATGATAAATAGCAATGCGTAGAGAGGCTAATTTACTGAATTCGTTACTTGTTGATTATAAGCGTGGAACGCTTATCAACTATGACTTAAAATATTTATCGGTAGGAATTATTATATGCAAACTGTAATGAATTTACAATATATTTTGGTCTCGTCTATCGATTTCAAGGTGCTAACTTCATTTTTGTGGAAAAGGTGATTATCTCCCTTTAACCCTATTTGTAACAGGCTCGGATTCGGCCCCCCCCCCGGAGATCTCGAGATCTACTCGTCCGATTTTCACAAATGAAACGGTGTTTGGTTCCCCTCAACACGATCTACATTTCTAAATAATAAAAAATCTACATTTTTGATAGGGGGCAACAGGGGGGCAAAAACTAAAAATTTTAGTGGTATTTTTGATCCAACATAGCTTTCATGTTTATCGACCGATTTTAATACAACTAATACGAATCGATATAGATTGAATTGGAAATTGATATATGTTGGTGGCGTTGGAAAATTCAAAAATCATAGGCGTGTGCAGGTCACTCAATATGGGGGTGAAGTAAATGCGTAATAAAACCATTTTTTGACGTTTTTTTAATAAATGAGATGGTATGTGATTGTGACATTAGACAAAGCAGTTAAAAATCATATTTGTTGCCATAGGCGGTACCAGGTTAGTGAAAAAGGGAGGTCAAATTGGACAAAAATATTAACCGCAGACAAGTTGCTACCCAGCACTATACATATGTTACTGATAGTAGATAGTTCCTTTTTGCATGTTGTACTTCATCATAGGCGTATCCAGGATCCAAACTGGGGCGGCGCAAGACCTTTTGATAAGTATATTATCAGCTATTATGATACTAACTAGTCAACAGTGACTATTTCACTTACAACTTCAATTAACATTGCTTGCCCCCTTTTACCCTACCTGGACTCGCCTATTATCTTATAATCGTTCGTAGAGTAGCCTGTGGTGCGTGTTTCATCCGAAAACTGCAGTATGTTATGTCATTCTACGCCCATGCCTCTTAGTTTCCTTGCAATAATATGACCCCCTTTCTTCCATTCCTGAGCGCGCCTCTGCAAAAAAATGACTTTATTCCCCTTTCTGGCCTCATATGTGCATATATCATTATAAGCTAACCGTCTATTGCGCCGTTATCGCTGGCATATCGTCATCACCATGCCAGTCACCCCCCCTTTTCATGTGCCTGAACACGCCCCTGAAACTCTATATGTAATAAATTATGCAAATAATGGAAGCAGAAGCTATCTTTTACATCTTGATAACTATAAATGCCCCTTGCATTTATTTATTTGCTTCCCGCCAAGCATTGGATACTTCCTGGAACCCCCCCCCCCCCCCCTTTCAAGCCCCTGAAACCGCCTCTGCCATGCAATTTGTATGATATTTCATTAACATCAACTAATTTCCACTTGTTGCAATCACCGTAAACCGATGTAACTCCTTCATACTTGAGGCAGTTGGGAAGAAACCGTGAAGATCGTATTTCCGTATTATCGCCAAATATCGCCTCCGAACCCACCCCAAAACTGTGCCCTGGAACCGCCTCTGTTCAGGTTAAGAACTCAAAATTTTGACTCCAAATGCGGTATTCAATTCTATGAAAAGTCCTTAAATTTCATGGGCCTGCTCCCAGCCGTTCTGGAGATATCTGCGAAAAACATGAGGGGGGGGGGGGCGGAATCCGCCCCCCCCCCCTGTTACAAATAGGGTTAACTGCCTCAAGTATAAAGGAGTTACATAGGTTTACGCAGTGGCGGATCATGGTTGGATTCCGAGATCATGGATGGTTGGGCAAAACGGGTACTTGCCTCCCGCCTGCTCCCCCCAAACCGCCTGAAATCGGCGCAAAATTGACACATTTCATGATATAGAAGACAATCTAAGCAACTTTTACTAAAGAAAGTTAGCTTTAAATCGGCTATCAATGCATAAGCAAGCGAAATCCGAAGAGTTTTCAGAATTGTGGGAGACTTTTTGGAATGTTGCCCCCCAACCACCCGTTCTGGATCCGCCACTGGGTTTACGGGGATTGCAACAAGTGCAAACTAGTTGGTTAATGAACCGTAATAAATATTGCACGGCAGAGGCGGTTTCAGGGACTTGAAAAGGGGAGGTTTCCAGAAAGTATGAAACGCTTGGCTGGCAGTCAATAGAGCGATGTAAGGGATATTTATAGCTATGAAGATGGAAAAAGATAGTTTCTTTTTCCATTATTTGGATAATGTATTAAATATAGAGTTGCAGGGGCGTGTTCAGGCACAGGAAAAGCGGGGGGGACTGGCATGGTGATGACGATATGCCAGCGATTACGGCGCAATAGACAGTTAATGTATAATGATATATGCATATGAGGAAAGGATGAAGTCAATGAATTAAGTCATTTTTTTGCATAGACGCGCTCAGGAATCGAAGAAAGGGGTAAAATTATTGCAAGGAAACTAAGATGCATGGGCCTACAATGACTTAACACGCATACTGCAGGGGGTTTGCTCCGAACACAAACTGCAGGGGGGGGGGTGATTTCCGCCCCCCCCCCTTGAGATCTCGGGAAAACTACGCTACGTAGCGACAAGCGAAAACGGCGTTTGATAGCTGGATACAAGTTCTATCGAAAGTATTTCAGTATTTTTTTTAGGTCAGGTCAAAATTGAGGTCACCAGAGGTCATCAAATGTTAAATTTTCTAGTTTTTCCTGTTTTAGGACTTTGCTCCAGAAATTCCCATAATCTCGTAAACTATGCTAGCTAGAAACACACGGAAAAGCGATCGCCAGCCATTGAAATTTGCAATTGACAACATGTCCTCAAATTTGATCTCGGGTCAATATTTGAGGCTTCAGAGGTCAAAAAAGATTGTTTTGTGTTTTGTTGTAAAAACCGGTTTCGCTGTGTATCTAATAAAGATTACGGAAAACTGCTTACGCCACTGCGTTTGTCTCGTCAAGGCGCTTCGAATGATAGACATGGTGACCATGCTAGATAAACTTCAAAATTTAACCTCAGGTCACGTGACCTTGACCTGAGGTCAGGACCCAAGTAGGCCATGTTGCACATAGGGAGACGTGTCTCGACGAGCCAAACACATTGCTGTCGGTTTTACTACTCTATCTTCATTATGTCGCGAGTTATTGGCACAAAAGTGATGGTAACCTCCGATGACCAGAGATCACCACATAGGATAGATCACCACACCACATAGTCACTGAACAAAACTTACACTTGGATCATCAAGAATATCCTATAATAACATGATCCAAAAGTAATTGGACTAATATCATCCATATCCTTGAAATAGGAAGCATTTTAATATTTCCCCATTGACTTATTATGGGGAGGTCACGAAATTGACCTGACCTTAAGTCACCGATATCAAAATTCCGAGATACACGAATTGTAAGTATGTATGCCCTCATGAAACCCTGTAAGTTTCAAACTGATCGGTGAGCAACTCTGGCTTTGGTACAACTGCAAACTTTTTGGATGTGGGGTCACGACTGGTCTGGTGACCTGACCTGAGATGACCAGAGATCAATTTTGTTTTCGAAGTGCGCAATTGATGTCCCAACAGGTGTGCCAAAACCAGGCGGCGCTGCGCGCCGCCGTTATTTCGCTATCTACGAAAAACCTGAGGGAGCGGCGAAAGCAGTGCGCGGGTTAACATACTAGTCTTTGTGGATGAAACACGCACCAGTGGGTACTGGGTAGTGGTGTCAATCGGTTAACGAAATTTTGGTAACCGAAAAAATGTTGTGACATATTTGGTAATCGGTCGCTCGGGCTTATCAATTTTTGGACACTTCTCGGTCAACCTAATCTTAAACAATTCACTTTTTAGTCACACGTTTACACATTATATCCAGCACATTTGCTCCAAATTTAATCGATTAATGTAAATACTAAATAGAACACATCATTATTAAAGCAAGATTGAAGATATTGCTCACAAGAGGAAGTGAGGTCCTTAAAAATAAGTATTGTATACCATCTTAAGTAGCAAGTATAAACCAGTAACCAGTATGTCCCTCCAACTTTGGCCAGATAAAATGTATTTCTTCCTATTTATGTAGCATGCATTATGCTGCAAATTAATATGAAATGATTGAGGACACATTTTTTCATCCTGTTTTCAATGTGCTTTCGGTCTTGCTTGCAGAATCCACTAGTTTGCATTGTAAATGTATTTGGTTCCCTGTTTCACAATTATTAATATTATTTTTATATATTATTCATTTCAGTCTTTTTGGAAACTGTACATGTGTGTTTTATGATGTTACACAAAGCAATTTGTACAGTGTTATCTACATAAATAAGTATACAATTTGAAAATCGGTCAAATTTGGGAAATTTTTGGCTTCAACCAAAATCGGTCGGTATTCGGTCAACCGAAATGCCTTCCATTCGGTATTGGTTTGGAATCGGTAAGGATTTATTTTTTGAAAATAACATCACTAGTACTGGGTACTCTACGAACGATTATAGGATAATAGGCAACTCCAGGTAGGGTAAAAAGGGATAACACATGTTAACCCGCGCACAGCAGGGGGGTTGATTTCCGCCCCCCTCAGGTTTTTCTCCGACAGCGAAAAAACGGCGGCGCGCAGCACCGCCGGGTTTTGGCACACGTTAGGACATCAATTGCGCACACTGTGAAAAAATTGACCTCGGGTCATCTCAGGTCAGGCCACCAGACCAGGTCAAGTGACCCCACCTCCAAACACGTTTGCTGTTGTGCCAAAGCCAGAGTTTGCCACCGATCAGTTTGAAACTTACAGGGTGTCATGAGAGCATGAGTACTTACAATTCGTTTATCTCGGAATTTGTATATCAGTGACCTAAGGTCAGATCTATTTCGTGACCTCCCCCTAATAAGTCAATGGGGAAATACTCAAATGCTTCCTATTTCAAGGATATACATGATATTAGTCCGATTACTTCTGGATCATGTTATTAAAGGATGTCCTTGGTGATAAAAGTGTAAGTTTCGTTCAGTGACCCCTATGGGGTCATTTGAGGTCATCCGAGTTCACCATCGCTTGTTGTCAATAACTCGCGACATAATGAAGATAGAGAAGTAAAACCGACAGAAATGTGTTTGTCTCGTCGAGACACGTCTCCCTATATGCAACATGACCTACTTGTTGGGTCTTGACCTCAGGTCAAGGTCACTTGACCTGTGGTCATTTTTTTTAGTTGACCTAACAATATCACCATGTATATCATTCGAAGCTCCTTGACGAGACAAACACAATGGCGCAAACAGTTTTCCGTTAGCTTTATTAGGTTAAAAGTTATTAGCAAAAAAACGGGTTTGGGAAAAAAGAAGCATTTTCCCCTTTTGTGACCTCTGGAATCTCAAATATTGACCCCAGATCAAATTTGAGGACATGTTGTCGATTGCAAATTTAAATAGCTGGCGATCACTTTTCCCTGTTTGTTTCTAGCTAGCACAGTTCCCGAGATATATGAGAATTTCTGGAGCGAAGTCCTAAAACAGGAAAAACCTGGAAAATATGACCTTTGATGACCTCTGGTGACATCAATTTTGACCTGACTTAAAATAAAACAAATACTTTCGATAGAACTTGTATCAAGCTATCAAATGCCGTTTTCCGCTTGTCGCTACGAAGCGTAGTTTTCGAGATGTCACGGGGGGGGGGGGGCGGAAATCAACCCCCTCCCCCCTGCAGTTCGTGTTCGGCGCAAACCCCCTGCAGTGCGCGGGTTAATTTAAGTTCCAAGTGAAATAGTCACTGTTGACTAGTCATTATTGTAATAGCGGAAAATATACCTATCAAAAGGTCTTGTGCCTACACAGTTTGGCTCCTGGATACGCTTATGATAAAGTACAACATGCAAAAAGGAACTATCTATGATCACTAACGTAGCAAGTTGTTACGTAGCAACTGTTCGGTAGCAACTTGCCTTCAGTTAATTTGGTATCTATTTGGTCTCCCTTTTTCACTAACCTGGCACAGCCTATGAATACAAATATGTTTTAAATCTGTTGTGTCTGATGTCACAATAACGCACCATTTCATTTATAAAACACCGGTTTTATTACGCATTTACTTCACCCCATATTTAGTGACCTCAAAACGCCTATGATTTTTGCATTTTCAAAAGTCACCGTCATATATCAATCTCCAATACAATATATCTATCGATCCCCATTAGTTGCGTTAAAATCGGTTGATAAACATGGACAGTGTCCCAGGATTGGGAATTTTGTGTGTAAAACGACACCCTAGAAAGAATAATATTCCACTCTTTTTTTCCAATTTGAAGGGTTATTTTCTACTCTTCTTCACTTTTGTGATTATTTATTTTAATAAAATTTTATTTTAATGTGAAAAGCCAGGAAATGGATCAAGTTTCGTGTGATAGCAAGACGTGTAAATTCTTGAAAAGGGCTCCTTTTGAGGTCGAATTTTCCACTCTTTTTGCTCATTTTTAGTCTGAATTTTCCACTCTGCAACCTGGCTCTAAAGCAATTCTAGGACGCTGAACAGTGAACATGGCAGCTCTGGTGGATCAAATATACACTTTTTGGGCTTTTGCCCCCCCCCCCATGTTGCCCCTATCAAATATTTATATAAACAAAATGTAGGTGGTGTTGAGGGGAATCGAACCCCGTTTGATTTGTGAAAATCGGACGGGTGGATCTCGAGATCTCCGGGGGACGGGGCGAATCCGCCCCCCCCCCCCTGTCACTAATAGGGGTAGCCAGGAGCCTGTCACTAATAGGGTTAAGCTAGTTATTATTAACTTTAGCTAGCTTTGTTAAAAGATCCACCAGAAACACAAATACACCATACACTGTGTCTTAAGATGTACCAGATTTATTACACAAATACAAATATTTAGGAACCCGTAATTCATGAGTTTTTATAATTCATGATTCATGAGTTTAAAGGGACACTCCCACCTTAACATTAGTTTTGAGTTGAGATAGCCATGTTGTTGGATTTGCATTGAAATTAAGTAGGGTAGCAGTTAAAACAACCACATAGGTCTAATACAAAATCAATTCGAGCTTGGTCTTGACAATTGTAACGAATAAACCCCACGTGTATTTGAATAGGGGTCTTAAGCCGATGACGTCACCTCTCTTTACCAAATGGTGATGATAGTCGACTTGTTTTAAGGTTAGACTTGGAGATATTTGCGTGTTTCGAATGGTTTGGTAACTGGTTTGTTTTGTATTCAAAGCGCCAGAATTGTCTCGAAATAATTGTGCCATACTTTGGCAGCGTAAAGGATTTCTGTATAGCTCTCTAGGCGTCATCAACCTAAATATTAGAACTTAACTTTTTATGAAATTGAGCACTGTTTGCGAGAAACAAATGTCATGATCGTGTTCGGCAGCAATGACTTCATATTTTGCACTACAAACGGCGTACATTTGACAACTTTTGGGAAGGTGGGAGTGTCCCTTTAATTCATGCATTGTTTTAAATGTATATCAGACTGGTATGATCAGAAATGTGTTATGCGAGATCTAAGATCTTTCTAAAATTGCAGTGAAATCCGCTTTTGCTATTATCTATATACTCATGTTGTTATTGTGCTTTGTCATGGTTTGTTGGGACCCCGGATCCACCATTGGATTTTGTGGAGATATTGGATCTGTGACCTGCAGTGTCCCAAAATTTGCTGATTTGGGTGGGGAATGACACCCAAATGTGAAATATTTGCCATTCTCTCCATTTTAGGAATGCATTTTCCACTCCCAAATTATTAGTTGTGATATTGATTCTGACACAAATATTGACTAAAAATACATGATTTCAACGAAAACTACTGCTTTTCATATTCAAAACAAATCAATATTGTGCCATTTTGTACATAATATTCAACTCTCATGGTCTTTTTTCGGCTAGAATTTTCCACTGACACCCAAGCGAAAAATAAATGTTGGGACACTGGTGACCTGAGTCTGGCATCCCTGCACATGAGATGAGATCATGAGATCCAGTGTCCACAACACTTGTAAGTTACAGCACCCTGCTTTTATTTACTCTAGACATGACTCAAAACAAATCTGTCCATTTCACAGTTATTAACCCGCGCCCTGTTGGGGGGGGGGGGGGGGGGGGGGGACTCCCTCCCCCCTGAGGTTTTTCGGAGATGCGAAAAACGACAGCCGTTTTGGCGCCCACTTTTTCTTATCCCCCATCCTTTGCACAACTTTTCAGAATGTTTTGACCTGATATCAATCAGGTCAGGTCACAAGGTCGGGTTGTGACCCCACCTCCAACCAAGTTTGCGGTCGTGCCACAGCCAGTGTTTGACCGAGATATTTGAAACTTACAGAATTTTATAAGGTCATAGGTACCTACAATCCGTATATCTCGGATTTGTGTATATCGGCGACCTAAGGTCTGGTCAATTTCGTGACCTCCCCATTACAAGTCAATGGGGAAATATGCAAATGCTTCCTATTCCGAGGATACGCATCAGATCAGTCCACTTCCTTCTGGATCATGTTAACATAGGCCATTCTTGATGACCCAGATGCAATTTGTGTTCAGTGACTCCTACAGGGTCAGCCGAGGTCATCCGAGGTCACCAGCACATTTTTGTCAATAACTCCCGACAGAATGAAGATATAGGTGAAACTGGCACCATTGTGTTTGTCTCGTCGAGGCACGTCTCTCGATATGCAACATGACCTACTTTGGTCACCACTTGACCTTGACCTGAGGTCAAATTTCGAAGTTGACCTAACCTGGTCATCATGAATATGATTCGAAGCGCCTTGGCACGACAAACACGATTACATCAAATTCAAAATTATCGGCTAATCTTTATTAGGTAAAAAGTTATTTGCAAACAACAGTTTTGCCAAAATATAGCCTTTTTGACCTTTGATGGCCTCTGGTCTGGAGCCTTAACTATTGACCCAAGCTAAAATTTGAGGAACCAACGGCGATTGCATTTTCAAGACCTTTCTATTACTTTTTTCTGTTTGTTCCTAGCTATCATAGTTCCTGATAGATTTGGGGGTTTCTGAAGCAAAGTCCTAAATGGGGAAATTTGACCTTTGATACCTCTGGTGACCGCAATATTGATCTGAGCCAAAAAATGACCGAAATAGTTTCGTCATGATAGTTTCGTTTACAACAATTATATGTATCCTATACAAATGTGAAGTGTATACAACTTTTAGATCGTGACCTATGACCTTTTTGTCAAGGTCATGCCAGAACCCAAAGGGTCATTGACCTGACCCCAAAGGTCACCAGTTGACCCAGATGCTCAAAATGGGATGCCTTTGGATTTTCCTTATGACAGGCCAGTATGCAAAACGTGGCAGGCACATCAACAAGATATTGGGGCAGGATTTTCCAGAAAAAAATTTGCTCCTTGATTCACCCCTCAAATACTGTTGACCGGGAAGGGGGGTTGGTCATCATCACAATCACATTTTAACAGTGTCCTAGCATTGGGAAATTTGGGTGGAAAACGACACCCTATGGATACTGTTTTTCCACTCTTTTCCGAAGTTTTACTGTGAATTTTATACTCCATATTTTAAAATGTATTGGATATTGGAACCCTGATACTGATTTATGGATGTAATGATGGGGACAGCCTGTGTAGGGAAAGACAGGTAATTGGCATAGGTACCAAATAACTAATTCTGGTGAGCGGGTAATTGGATATTGACAAAGCTGAATACATGTTTTGTATTGAATTTTCCACTCTTTATGCTTATTTTTAGCCTTAAAGGAAATAGTTCACCTTGGATTTTTTTTAACCAAACACGATTTGATTGTATTTAATACAATTTCTTTTTATATTGTCAAAAATGGCCTTATATCGCGCCGATTCAGGACATAAGGTCGTAAATTTGTATTGTTTATAAAAACTATATGCATACTCTCTGAGTCAGAGTCCTGACGTTCCGCGAATGTAAAAAATGGTTCAGCCAATCAGATTTGAAAGCAGTTGCATAAGGATAAACTCGCATTGGAGATGTACCAACCGGCGGCCGGCATTCGCTTGCTAGCACCAGCTGCAAGCTGATTGGCTGATTGTATAGCCTCTGCCCGGGCTAGAACCAGTACAACATTCTTTTGCCAGCACCGCATTCCTTCGCCAAAAAATCAAATATATTCTGCTGGAGTCTTTTCAGTCAAGGAAACTTGCAGATAGGGGTTTCTCAACACAGGCTACACAACTGCTATCTCAGTTTAAAACTAATGTTGAAGGTGAACTATTTCCTTTAACTTTCCACTCCGTACCCCAGCCTCAAAGCAATCCTAGGACCGTGCATTTTATCTAGTGTAAATTCGCTTCTCAGATAAATGCTGTTGACCGGGAGGCGGCCTCCTGGTGGTCAGCGTGGGAGGGGGGTTGTCAGCACAATCTCATTTTATCTAGTGTGAATTGGTAAATTTTTACAGCTGCCCCAAAATTCCCAAATCTGCCCCAAAAATGTCAAATGCTGCTCCTAAATTTCAAAAGCTGCCCCAAAATTCCAAAAGCTGCCCCAAAATTTCAAATGCTGCCCCAAAATTTCAAATGCTGCCCCAAAATTTCAAATGCCGACCCAAAATTTCACAAAGCTGCTCCAATTTTGATATGTTGGTGCCAACCCTGCCTGATGAGATTTTGATGAAACTTGCCACGTTTTGCAAACTGGATGACAGGCATCACCCTACTTTTTACAGTGTCTCTCTATCTCTCTCCGTTCTGAGCTATACTAAGCACCCTGTACAATCGCTATTTTTGGACATGGCCGATCTTAGGGTGGCCGTTCAGGAGAGACCGCCTGAGGGCCTGGGAAAAAGTCCTTCCATATTTTGGTCACATTTTAAATGAAGGTTTCCTTCATGTTCTTCTTGTGAAGCAAAGCAAGTTGGAGATCCAAGAGTTTATTTACAGTTTACTATAGAATGTTCACCATAAAGACATGTGACCATGAAGAGAAAAATCCAAGATGGAGGCCAATTCCATCCCAGGCGGACCCTCCCTAACGGCCACCGACCTTAGGTCATTCACTTGACCTGGAAGGTCACCAGTTGACCTGAAGCCTAAAAATCGCATACTGTTAGATTCCTCTCATGACAGGCAACATGCTGGTTCTTACTGCATTGCTCAATGCTGCTTGGTTTGGAAGTTAACAGGGGGGGGTCTTTTTAGGACCCCATAGGACCAAAGGTGAGGAAAGGTCCCTGTAGGGCAAGGGGTAACGGTGGGGCTGGCGTCACCGTCTGGGGCTGGCGTCACCCTCACAGCCGGGCAATCAAATCAAGGTTCAGGTTACTATCACCGTTGTTGGTCTGGAGTCATGGGGAAGCTTAATGACGTCACCAGATACGAGCGAATCTTAGGCCGCCCCGATTTAATAGCTACGAGAGGTAGGCCGAACCGATCGGAATTAATTAAACTTAACTAACCTAATCTAACCTAACCTAACCCCGCCATTAGGTCCGATCGGGTCGGCCTACAGCTCGTAGCCATTAAGTCTGATCGGGTCGGCCTTCAGCTCGTAGTCATTAAGTCTGATCGGGTCGGCCTACTGCTCGTAGCCATTAAGTCCAATCGGGTCGGCCTACAGCTCGTAGCTATTAAGTCTGATCGCGACAAAACCTACTGCTCGTAGCCATTAAGTCTGATCAAGTCCGCCTAAGATTCGCTCATAGCCAGAATCTGGTGACGTCATTAAGCTTCCCCATGACTCCAGATCAACAACGGTGATAGTAACCTGAACCTTGATTTGATTACCCGGCCGCGAGGGTGACACCATCCCCGGACGGTGACGCCAGCCCCACCGTTACCAGGCAAGGGTTAACCCTCGCCCTATCACTATGGGGCGAGGGAGGGTTTCTATTAGGGACTTCATTTCATTGACTTCAATAAAATCATAAATTTGGGAGGTGAATAACTGAACTATTACCCAAACACCTTTAACTTGTAATCGTTCCAGCGCAGTCTTGCTCTGGCCCTGGATTCGCCAGTTCACAAAACTGATGAATAACTTACCTTAAATTATAGCTCCCATCCATATTGAAGACTAGAATACCAGTCCTGTAATAGACGACCACTCAGCGATGCCAACAGATTTTATTACGAGTCCAGTCTTTATCAGGGTATGGCTTTGCAAGTCCAGCAGCATCAAATTACCAAATATTTATCAAATAGGTAACCGGTACCGGTATTAGCAAGGGCCTATAAGAAGGTAGCGTCACCAGGCGATTTGTTTACATTCTGCCCCGACCGCTGTGTGACGTCACTGGGCGTCTCTTCGCCCGCGTCCCGCTTGTGGAGCCAAGTATCGGTCGGCCGCCAAATCTAGTTCGTGGGATGCAATTCGGTGTGGTACATCCGTACTTCAACAAACTGTCATCATTCGATATCTGTGATACATTTGTTTACGAATCACCAAGCTACGGTTCATTTAATCAGCTGTCCATATTCCGACACAAGAGCGAATATGTATTTTGCAACACTGCTCAAGGTGGTCAGCACGTCTCACATAGTTTCAGACAGACGGGGTGTTTTTAGTTACGGTAAACAGAGCTTGTGTCAAGACAGCAGCAGACAGCAGCAGGGCAGAGTGCGGCTCTCGCCTCCGCCCTCAGTGGCACACAGCGGCAGACAGTCACATACAGATGCAGACAGTCACGCAGTGGCACAAAGCAGTAGACAGAGGCAGGTCAGAGTGCCGCTCTCGCCCCCCACCCCCACCCGACAGCGGCACACATCGGCACAAAGCAACATACTGTGGCACACACGGCACGGCATTGTCGTTCTCGCCCCCCTACCTCGATGCGAACAGCGGCAGACCAGACAGGCGAGAGTCCCAATCTCGCCACATCCTTCGGCGGTGGACAGCGACATGCCAGAATACAACTCTCGTTCGTTCGTTCGTTACTCCCTCCGGCTCGCATCCCGGGTGTAGCCATTGCGGCTCAGTTGGGCGCAGAATCCGGTGGTCAAGGCCGCCACCACACCGTCATCGCGCAGGGTAGTCGGGCCCAGGTGGATGACGCCCAGGTGCCGGAGGCAAGCTCTAACCAGGGCGGGGCACCGCTGCAGCACGTGCCGCGGTGTGTCAGCCTCTTCTCTGCATAGCCGGCACAGGGCGGCGGGATATCCCTCGGCGCTGCACTGCCCTCAGCCGAGCGTAGGTCGGCGGCCGATCCGGTGGAGGTACTGCTCCGAGCCGCTCCAGTGCCCGTCTCGGAGCTGCCGGATGTCCACCGTAGCGAGACGGTCGCCGTCGCCGACCGGGCCCCGCTGGCGGGTTTCATGATCCTTGTACCGCCCGCCAGGCCATGATCGCTGCCAGGTGGAGGTGGCGGATCGGGAGACGGCCTTCTGGGTGGTGGCGACGTTGATGGGCGTGTATTGTTGGAGGAGGGCGCTGGCCTCCTTTGCGAAGACGTCCGCTCACTGTCACAGATGGTGACAGGTCAGCAATGACTTGGAGCTCCGCCAGATCACTCGGAGCTCCGGCTGTGCTGGCGAACCTGGTTCGCTGCTCTTTCCTGTGCCTTGATCTCAGCGCGAGCGGCATTAAACTACCTGAGCCGCAGGTGGAGGCGACACTGCCACACGAGTCCGGCACGCCTCCACTGCCACCAGAGTCCGGCACGCATCCACTGCCACCAGAGTCCGGCACGCCTCCACTGCCTCCAGAGTCCGGCACGCCTCCACTGCCGACGGAGTCCAGCACGCCTCCACTGGCACCAGAGTCCGGTACGCCTCCACTGCCACCAGAGTCCGGCACGCCTCCACTGCCGACGGAGTCCAGCACGCCTCCACTGGCACCAGAGTCCGGTACGCCTCCACTGCCACCAGAGTCCGGCACGCCTCCACTGCCGACGGAGTCCAGCACGCCTCCACTGCCTACGGAGTCCAGCACGCCTCCACTGCCACCTGAGTCCGGCCACGACTCCACTGCCACCAGAGACCGGCGTGACTCCACTGCCACCAGTCCGGCACGCCTCCACTGCCTCCAGAGTCCGGCACGCCTCCACTGACACCAGAGTCCGGCACGCCTCCACTGAGTTGTCTGTCTTCCTGTAGATATGCAACATATTGGTAAATAAATGCAGGGATGTAGCTATATGCACTAATTTCAATATGGTGTGACAAAACATATCACCTTTCTTTGACACCTCCAATTATAGGCAATTAAACTGTATCGAATTTGTATTGTGTGTGACACACAAGCAAATATTTATTGAATTGGCAAACAACAATCTCTTCCAAGACAATCAATACATATTACATACTACGTCAAAATTCATGTTCACTCTCGCCCTACTGGAGGTTCTTCACCTTCGCCCTACGGGGGTCCTAAAAAGACCCCGGTTAACTTCCAAACCAAGAAACATAGAGCAACGCGGTAAGAACCAACATGTTGCCTGTCATGTTTGGAATCTAACGGTATGCATTTTTTAGGTTTCGGGTAAACGAGTGACCTCCCAGGTCAAGTGAATGACCTCGATCGACCACGTCCAGAACAGCGATTTTGCTCTGTCAGAAAACCTCAAAATGAAAAATTGGTAAATGTAAATAAAAATGCATGTTCCTAGACCAGTTTTGTCTCAGAAATACAGAAAAGATAATAATTTGTTCGTATCTGGTAAAAAAAGTTAAAAAAAATGACGTCATGACTTTCTTACACTTATGGAGCCATCACTCAGTCAAAAATAGAAATATTGCTTTGAAATTTGGTTTGGGTATTGTCCATACTCAGTTCTCTCACATATATTCCGGTTTTTCTAACATCTTTGAAAATTTTGATTTGTGGTGATTTGAAGACAAAAATCATTTAATTTTTATTTTAGGGGTCAAAACACCAAACAATTCGGAAATCCGAGATTGCCATTTTAAAGGGAATTACATTTTATATCTTTGGGGAAATGCGTTTGCAATTTGCTTCAAAACTCTGTTTTCTACGATTTTTCAAATATTTATCGTTTTTCCACCAACATGACGTCATCAAAACATGATTATCTCCCAATCCGCTTAACAAATTTCAATTAAATTGTTACAGCATACGTATAATTGTTGTAAACTCAGCTACTGAAAATTTCAGCAAGATGCGCCGCATGTATAAACAGTTATTCAAGAAAAGCCTCAGAGGGGGAGGCAGTCAGCCCCCCCCCCTAGGGCGAGGGTTACGATATGCATCAGAACCACATAGATATGCACCAGACAATCAGCTTAATCTTTCAATTATATAACTAAATTTGACATCTATGATGTGATGTGTGTGTACGGCGCCGTACAACGCTCGCAGAGGCGGCCGGCCGATTGTGTGGGTCGGTTACTCAGCCCCGTCTGGCGGGAGTCAGCTGACAGCCGCCCGGACCGGCCGGCGCGGCGGCATTTGGGAGACGGGAGAGGCAGGGGAGAGGTGTGGGGCGAGGTGCCGGGAACGTGGAATTTAAATACAGAAAGTCGGCAGCTCTGTTGTCGGTTTCATTTCCTTACAAGCTATTTCGGCCGTTAACCATGGCAAGTTTTGACGTTAAACTTATTCCTGAGTTTGATGGCACCGGTGATATCGTGGACTGGCTCGAGAAGGTGCAGATGGTGTGCAGCCTGCAGCAGCCAGAGGCGGATGTCACGGTCGTCATCCCGTTGCGGCTGAAAGGCGGCGCCTCAGCCGTTTACCGACAGCTATCAGCAGAGCACAGGAGAGACGCCGAGCAAGTCAAGAAAGCTCTACGTCGTGCCTTCGCAGTGGACAAGTTTGCAGCGTACGAGCTGTTTGCGGCACGACGGCTGCGCGCCGGTGATTCCGTGGACGTCTATCTGGCGGAGCTGCAGCAGCTGGCGACGCTGTTCGGCGGGCTGTCAGAAGAGGGTGTGAGCTGCGCCTTTGTGGCCGGCCTGCCCGAATCGACCAAACAGCTGCTACGTGCTGGCGCGAGGATGGAGTCCCTCTCTCTCACCGAGATAGTGGACCGCGCCAGAGCCGTCCTCCGAGAGGAGGGCGACGGACCGGAGGTGGCAGCCACGCTGACACGACGAGGACCGGTCGCACGGCGGCCGGGTGTGTACGGCGGACTGAACAGGCGTGTAGTGTGCTTCGCGTGTGGTCGACCGGGCCACATCGCGCGGCAGTGCCCTGCACGTGCAGGCGGCAATGCAGGAGTCGTGCAGTGCTACCGCTGTGATGGTCGGGGACATGTGGCAGCCCACTGTCCGGGAAACGGGGATCGAGAGGAGGCTCCTCGTGCGCCGGCCTCCTCTCGGGACTGAGGTGTTGCGGCGCACTGCCAGTCAGAGTACTGGTCCTGGGGGGAGCCGAGTGCGAGGCACTCGTCGATACGGGCTGCACGCGCAGCATAGTGCACTCGTCTCTGTGTGCCCATTGGCAAAATAGAGATGTCAGCATGGTGACCGTCAGCGGTCAGCGTCTGGACTGTGCCGGCACGGCTGACGTCCGTGTTCAGCTGCCAGGACTGCGTGCAGCGGTGATCGTGGACGCCATCGTCGTGAAGAGAAGACCGCTCGGCTTCTCGGCGATCCTTGGCATGGATGCAGTGGAGGCTTTGGGTGGAGTGACTGTGACGTCGCCCGGAGACGTGCGTTTTGGAATGGAAGTCAGTGGCGCCCACGTGGCGGCGGCGGCCGCGAGCAGTGTGCGGGCGGGGGCAGAGGCCGGGAGCAGTGAGCCGGCGGCGGCGGCCGGGGCAGAGGTCGGAGGCGCCAGCAGTGAGCCGGTGGCGGCGGCGGCAGAGGCCGGGAGCGCGGCGGCGGCGGCCGCGAGCAGTGAGCGAGCGGTGGCGGTGGCGGCGGCCGCGAGCAGCGAGCGGGTAGCGGCGGCAGAGACCGCGAGCAGTGAGCGGGTAGCGGCGGCAGAGGCCGGGGGCAGTGAACAGGCGGCGGCGACCGGGGGCAGTGAGGGGGCAGCGGCGGCGGCGGCAGCCGATGGCGGTGAGGGACCGGCGGCAGCGACAAATGTGGAAGAGACGGACTTCCGGGCTACGTATGACAGAGAAAAGAGGAAATGGACTGTGGTGTGGAAATGGGCCGAGGGTGTCAAACCAGAGAGACTGTTCAATCAGGCTACCGAGTACCGTATAACGCCTGCGGTGCGGAGTGCGTATGAGGAAGAGCTGTCTGCATGGGTGGCCAACGGATGGCTGCAGCCGTATGACGAGCGGCTGCACGGCCCGGTCCGAGGGACCATCCCTCTGATGGCTGTCGTCAACCCAAACAAGGACCAAGTACGACCAGTAATGGACTTCAGGGAACTCAATGACCACGTCATTGCTCACACCGCCGACGCAGACGTGTGTGCCGAGAAGCTGCGGGAGTGGCGTAAGCTGGGGCGAGACGCCGCACTGATCGACCTCCGTAAGGCCTACCTACAGATTCATGTTCACGAATCTCTCTGGTCCTACCAGACGGTCGTATTCCGTGGCACCCGGTTTTGCCTGACCCGTCTGGGATTCGGGTTCAACATAGCGCCGCTGGTGCTGAAGAAAATCCTGGCTGCAGTGCTGAGCTGGGATTCCCGAGTCGACCGTGCGGCGTCTCCTTACGTGGACGATATTTTCGTCAACGAAAGTGTCGCCCCCGCGCAGTATGTGGAAGCCCACCTCCGCCGGTATGGTCTCGACTGTAAGCCAGCCGTGCGACTGTCCGATGGCGCCCGTGTGCTCGGACTGCGCGTCGAGGAGAAGCGGGAACGGCTCGTGTGGCGGAGAGACAACAAAGTGACTGACGCGCCGCGACCGCTGACCAAACGGGGTGTATTCTCCCTGTGTGGCCGTCTGATCGCCCATCTGCCAGTCTGCGGGTGGCTTCGACCCGCGACTTCGTTCGTGAAGCGTCTCACAAACTCAGTGACATCATCGTGGGATGAGGAAGTGAAGGACGCACGTGTGATCGGGATGGTGGATGAGATGCTGCACCGCACGGCAGAGGCTGACCCCGCGGGAGGACGGTGGGACGTGGACGGTACCGTGGCGAGACTGTGGGTGGACGCCAGTTCGTTGGCACTGGGAGCGGCCCTGGAGGTGAACGGGGAGATAGTGGAGGACGGGAGCTGGCTCCGACGCGACGAGTGTGTGCACATTAACATGGCCGAGATGGACGCAGTGCTGAAAGGCGTCAATTTGGCCATCGTGTGGGGAGCCAAAACTGTGGAGGTGATGACAGACTCGCGGTCCGTGTACCACTGGGTCTCCGACGCGCTCTCGGGCAAAGCTCGCCTGAGGACAAAGGCGGCTAGCGAAATGCTGATTCGCCGGCGCCTGCAGACCTTCAAGTCGACCATCGAGGAGTACGAGCTGGCAGCCAGCGTCAGCTTCGTGAGCTCCTGTGAGAACAAGGCCGATGTTCTCACTCGAGTGCCGCAGAAGTGGCTGTCAGCTGCGTCCAACGGTGTCACCTGCGCCGCCGTCTCCAGTGACGAGGCGGCCGAGGAGCTATCAGAAATCCACAGGGTGCATGAACTCTCTGGACACCCAGGAGCTAAGCGCACTCTGTATTTCTGCAGGCGCGCCCGGCCGACAACGACAGTGACAAAGCGTCAGGTGCGAGAAGTGGTGCGGGACTGCCAGCGCTGTCAGTCCATCGACCCTTCACCAGTCCACTGGGAGAGAGGGGAACTGGGCGTGTCGGGAACGTGGAAACGACTCGCAATGGACGTGACGCATGTCGGTGGCGCTCACTACCTGACAATCATTGATTGCGGTCCGTCCCGGTTCACGGTGTGGCGGCGCATGCGGGGACAGACCAGTGCTTGTGTAATTGAACAGCTAGAGCAGCTGTTCTGTGAACGGGGAGCTCCGTTAGAGCTTCTCACGGACAATGCTACGGCCTTCCGCAGTGCAGCATTCGGAGACTTCGCGCGGCGGTGGGGGCTCGCGGTCCGGTTCCGTGCCGCTCATGCGCCGTCTGGAAACGGGGTGGTGGAAAGATGTCACCGAACGGTGAAATCTGTCGTGGCTCGGTCACAGTGTTCGGTGGCTGAAGCCGTCTACATGTACAATGTGACCCCGAAGGACGGGATGGGACATGAAACGGCGCCCGCGAACGCAGTACATCGGTACGAGCTGCGCGTGCGTGGCATTGACAGAGTGGTGGATGAGCCGAGCGTGGTGGTATGCAAATTTAGCGTCGGCGACCGTGTGTGGGTTCGAGACCCGAGCCGTCGGTGCAATAAGCAGAGCTCGCTCGGTACCGTCACCAAAGTGCTGTCCGCGCAGACCGTGGAGGTCGACAGGATGCCTCGGCACGTGCGCGACCTGCGTGTCGCCAGCATGGGGCGTGATGACGCGTGTGAGGAAAGGGGGGCGGAGGAAGGCTCTGATGTAGACGAGCCGAGCCTGTTCCGAATAGCGGCTCCGCGTGCGGCTCAGGGCGCAGAACGCGAGGTCAGGGAGGCCGGGGCGCCGGAGGCGGAGCCAGGGCCAGGAGGGAACATTGTGAACCCAGCAGTTGGCGGTCACGATGCAAACCTAGAGCCGCAGCCGCCGAGGAGGAGTGGTCGTGCTGTAAGGCAGCGCGCCCATTGTGTCATGTGCCAGTGAGACGCGTTCTATGATGTGTATGACCTTGTGTGTGATTTGTCATGTCTTGTGATCTGAGATCAGGGGGGAGTGTGATGTGTGTGTACGGCGCCGTACAACGCTCGCAGAGGCGGCCGGCCGATTGTGTGGGTCGGTTACT
Source organism: Chirona hameri (assembly GCA_036785665.1). Taxonomy (NCBI): domain Eukaryota; kingdom Metazoa; phylum Arthropoda; class Thecostraca; order Balanomorpha; family Balanidae; genus Chirona; species Chirona hameri. The sequence continues at coordinate 19,976 of JAXIVJ010017407.1, forward strand.
CAGCCCCGTCTGGCGGGAGTCAGCTGACAGCCGCCCGGACCGGCCGGCGCGGCGGCATTTGGGAGACGGGAGAGGCAGGGGAGAGGTGTGGGGCGAGGTGCCGGGAACGTGGAATTTAAATACAGAAAGTCGGCAGCTCTGTTGTCGGTTTCATTTCCTTACATATGATCCTAGCATTCTGCTGCCTTGATGCTAAGTGATAGATGGTACACAGGAAACATTGAAAAGCTTACAAGTACTAACTGTACATTAATTAATGCAAATGTCAATCAAAAGTAGTGTGTAAAACAAGCATGACAAACAATGACAAAGGTACCTTATATATGCAGGCAATAATTAACCAAGCACCCAAGCAAGTACTTAAAAGAATAGAAGATGCAAACTATTTTACTGATGTTGATGCCACAAGTGTAATACCTATGAGATGGATGCTGGAAGATTTTTAGAAGGGATTGCATCAATTCTGAGCTTCGGTTTGGTGTCAAGAACTAAAGTTATCTTTATTATATGATGCATCATAATCTTCCTCCACAAAGTGCTCAGAGCAGACAGAAGAATTTTCACCATTAAACAGGTCTGCCCTGGCACACTTGTGCACCCATGTTGCCCAGATCATCTTCTCTTTAGGAAAGCGAAAGAAAGTGAGATCCATTTCCTTGCGCTTATGCTTCTTGCCAGCCCACGATCCACAGGTTGACATAGCACAATGTGACAGCATGTTTAACTTGTGGACTGTGGTGTAATCTGAAAAGGGACAAAAAATGCATTCACAATTACAATTTAGATACACTAGACAAAACCGTAATTATCAATATCTTAAGGGTAAACAACCTACTATCAAGTATTCATTCAAGGGTTTCCACTTTCCATACATCACAGCTAGTAGCCTACCTACCTATTATCTTCATAAGACTGGGAAACCAATCTGGTAGATACCTATAGATTGTACAGAAATTGAACAGAAAGCATTGGCCAGATATTATATATATAAACCAGTGAGTGCATCTTGTGAAAAGTTAAAGTATGGTCAAACATTAAGATAAGTCGAACCATGGTGAGAAATGTACCAATCTCTTTCACATCCTGATCCACATCACATTAGTCTTCGGTTCGAGAGGCACCTAAACTAGTTTTGTCAAAAGGCACCATCAAAGTTAAGTTCCGGGAGCCAGGATCGTTAAATTACTGTTGAATCATTCCTATCAGATATAAGTAACTTTCAGGATCACATTAAAAAAACAGCACCTAAATAAAACATCGCCCAAAGTCCTAGCCAAACCCTACCCAGATTACCACAATCTTACGAATGGCCGCCGTTTTGTTTACGTTTTGAGGCTCCCGGCGCTCGGTCCAAGTGACGCCCAGTGACGTCACTCAAGGGTCGCGGCTAGCAAATCGGGCTTCCCTATGGCCCACAACACAGGTGAAACCCCCTGGGTATTAGTAAAGTAATCTTGACCGGTATTAGGCCGTATAAGAGAGGTAGAGTCATCCGGGGATTTTACCGCCACAATCGCAAACATTAGCGTGACGTCCCTGGTGCTCTCGTCCGACTCAGCTGTCGCCGCACGCGTCTCGGAGCGGTGCGAATATTTCGAACGGGATACGGATAGTTGCGCCTAAGGTACGGACTTATGTAAGATTACGTTTACCGAGGATAATTATCTCTCCCTTAATTCATGAGGGGCGAGACGGCCATACGCTGCCCCGGTCTGGCTGAGGGAGGAGACGGCCATACGCTGCCCTGGTCTAGCTGAGAGGCGAGGTAGGCGAGGGGTTGCTTATTTTACCGGAAATATGCACATATATACAATACAAATATAAGTGAGGTGTTTTTATTAGCATAAAATAGATGACTGGCTCTGCCTCAGCCGGTCCTGCAGAAAATACGCGGTGGCATCACCGCGCACTTTGGAATGTCCTTACGTGCAGAAGAGGTCATTTCCAGAAAAATGTGGCTACCGTGGGACTTCTACCACCTTTATAAGTACGTTTTACTATGTAACTCAATTATTCTGGGAAAAACCCGTATAATCCCTTTAATAACTAAGTAGCGCAGGTTTGCCGCTTCAACACAGGGGCAATGGGTGCATGGTTTGACAACTAAGTAAAAAATTTATCCTAAACCAGACATATTCTGCTTAAAGGAAATAGTTCACCTTCAACATTAGTTTTAAACTGAGATAGCAGTTTTGTAGCCCGTGTTGGGAAACCCCTATCTGCAAGTTTTCTTGACCGAAAAGACTGTCCAGCCGAATATATTTGAGTTTTTGTCGAAGGAATGCGGTGCTGGCGAAAGAATGTTGTACTGGTTTTAGCCCGGGCAGAGGCTATACCATCAGCCAATCAGCTTGCAGATGGTGCTAGCAAGCGATCGCCGGCCGCCGGTTGGCACATCTCCAATGCGAGTCTATCTTTACGCGACTACTTTCGAATCTGATTGGCTGAACCATTGTTTACATTCGCGTGACGTCAGGACCCTGACTCAGAGAGTATGCATATAGTTTTGATAAATAATACAAATTTACGGCCTTCTGTCCTGAATTGGCGCGATATAATGCCATTTTTGACAATATAAAAATAAATTGTATTACAAAATATAATCAAATCGTGTTGGGTAAAAATGTTCCAAGGTGAATAATGACCTTTTCCCACAAAAATGGAGTTAACACTTGAAATCGCCAGACGAGACCAAAATATATTGTAAATTCATCACATTTTGCATGAAAACTTTCCTACCGAAAGATATTTCAAGTTAAAGTTGATAAGCGTTCCACACTTTTAACGACCGGTACTTGCAAGTACTTTTGGTCCTCATCAAACTGCGGGCTTTTCCCGTATTGCTTTTTTACGCAATGGAGTGGAAAATATATTGTGCGTTCTGCTTGTTGTGATTATATGTCCGGCGATCTTCTAAAACTAACAGCGATTGGAAAAAGTGGCAATAAAATCGGAAGCTCATCGATGCACATCAACGGCGGCATAGTTAGTGGCTGCGACCCTCAATTTTTGAAAATAAATTCATTTGTTTTCAAAATTAGTGCTGTTCACAACGACCACTAAAATCCTTAGCCACCTAGGTGGCTAAGGATTTGTCGCTTAGCCATCTTTAGTAGGAACGAATTTGGTTCAAACCAATAATTTTTTAGTTCCTACTAAATTATGAAAAGATGCTGCCCTGGTTAGCCAATTTGTTTTGTTTTGAGAAAATAAATATTATCACCTTTTGCTTTCTTCAAAATTATTTCACAAAGAATGCAGGACGAATAATGGGAATCCATTGTTGTCCTGAATATTTTATCATACATACTAAAATATGTACCATTTATTAACCCAAATATACCAAATTTCGTCTGCTGATTTTAGAGGCGCGAAATTTAAATGTTATGAGCAGGAAAAGACTGCTATAGAGCCTTGGGAATACTCACCATTTTCTGGCGAATGGCGATCCTGCCTGTGTTCAAGTTCTGTTCTTGACAACGCGTTGAGAGTAAGGATTTAAAATATGACTCCCTTCTTTCTCTGGGATTATTCATGCCAGGGATGTAGTTCAAGGGCGGATTCAGGATATTTTAAGATGGGTGGCCGCAGGCCAATTTAGGGGCGCCTTCCAAAGAAAGGGCGCCGTCACTGACCGAAAGGGCGCCGTCAACGGCCGAAAGGGCGCCATCAATGGCCGTAAGGGCGCCGTCACTGGCCGGAAGGGCGCCTCGGGTCAAAAGGACCAGGTCATTACCTGTATGACCTGGTACTCGGTAAGTTACTTTCAGCAGGGCGTCCAAGCGGTCCATAGGGGCGCTGCGTGCTCACGGGCTGACAGACAGCCCGTGGGGCGCCCTTCTGGCGGGGGGGGGGGCGCGACCGCTGCGGCCACCCTCTGGATCCGCCCCTGATGTAATTTCATATTCAGTTTGAGGGGATTCAGCACTCTCCCCCCCCCCTCCCCAACTCAGGTTTGATTGAGCCCTCCAACTTTGGCAAGGATGTGGATCAAATGGAGAGAGCCTTGGGATGTGTCATTAATGATTTGGTTGTACCTTTACATTTGTCATTCTTGACAGCCCCATCAACGTGTTTGGAGAAGCTATGCCTCTCTTTCATGCATAAGGGTGGGGTAGGGACAGGGGCGCAACCACGTCCAAAAAAGTGGTACGGACACATTGGCGTTGGGGGGGGGGGGAGCATCGTCCAGGGGGCGCCACCGCTCAAGGAAGGCGCCATCGTCAAAAAACGCAATATCACAAATGTGTCATTTTTTAGATGTAGGTAGGTGTACAGTCGGTTCGGTCTAATAATGATCTTCCCTTACCATGTTTCTAAAACTCATCTAATTTCACTGCTGTGTACATGAAGGACTGATTTAGCCGTCACTGGTCGAAGGGTGACGTCACTGGCCGGAGGGGCGTCTTCACTGACCGGAGGAGCGCCGTCACTGGTCGGAGGGGCGCCGTCCCTGACCGGAGGGTGCGCCGTCACTAGCCGGAGGGGCGCAGTCACTGATCGGAGGGGCGCCGTCACTGGCCGGAGGGGCGCCTTTACTGGCCGGAGGGGCGCCGTCACTAGCCGGAGGGGCGGCTTTACTGGCCGGAGGGGCGCTGTCACTGACAGGAGAGGGCGCCGTCAGTAGCCGGAGGGGCGCCGTCACTGACCGGAGGGGGCGCCGTCACTAGCCGGAGGGGCGCCAGCTTTACATTGGCGCCTCGGGTCCAAAGAACCAGGTCATGCCCTGAATGACCGTATACTGTACGCCACTGGTGCCTCATGTCCTGTTGACAGCGCCAATTACAAAAAAAAAACATCGGTACGGGGGGGGGGGGGGCGCCTTCGGCGCCCGTCAAAAACGGTACGGACATTCCGTACTGTCCGTATAGGTGGTTGCGCCCCTGGGTAGGTAGGTAGGTATGTAGCCCTACCCTACCCTGACCCTATCTCTGAACAGTTGTGCTTGTAATGCCACAATTTATATTAATTTGATGGATGGTTTTCAGCACTGTTTTGAGACATGCCATTCTAGAATAAGCTGCCCTTACTCCGAACATGTCCTCTGAACAGACACCATATTTGCATTTGCTTATATATATATTTATATATATATATATATATATATATATATATATATATATATATAATATATATATATATATATATATATATATATATATATATATATATATATATATATATATATATACATATAACAACGGTGTCAATATATACATACATATGACAACAGTGTCCGAACACGAACATGACAACTTCATTGATAAAAGTACTGAAGAGAAGATCATGACAACAGTTCACAAGCATACAATGATGTCTTAGCAAACAGACACTTACAACATATCACATTTGAACTTATGATTGAAACACAAACACCATCACACTTGTATATAAAGGAAAGTTAAATTCATGACAGTGCCATTTTAAAATTCCTCTTTTTCTTATGACAACGTACCAAAGAAACATATTGAAGAACTTGAAGACGGTGCTCTTAGCAACACCAAACAAACATGAAACAAGCGACACCAAACTTCTGAATTATAGTCCTCATCTCTGTTGTGGATGCCATAACCCACAATGCAATGGGGACACACTTCCTAAGTGGACGGAATCAGCAATGCTTGTTGGGTCTGGAGAGTGGAGTCAAGTCTGGTGCCACAAAGTTGGATGTCCATAAAGATGTGAAAGATGCACAATCTTTCTCACTCCTGCCATATGCCTTCTCTTCTTTTTTCTGATGCCATGTGCACTGTTTTTTCAAGATAAGAATAGCACCTCAACTTTAAGGCAAAGGGCTAAAAAGATTAATGCCCAAACAGTCTTCTCACAGTCATCCATTTCAATCTGGGAAACAGATATGCTGAATTAGTTCAAACATACAGATATGCTGCATCATAGATAACATGAAATACTTTGATTGGACACTGAATAATCGGCCTCAAATTTAACCACAGCAGTGAATGACGGTGCTGGACTCGTATTTGCACAAGCTGAAACAAAAAGTGTATCAGCTTAATAGCTCCATTTTAAATTTGAGACCTGAAATTTGAGACCAATTATTGAGTGTCCAATCCAGGTACTTCATGTTATCTATGGCTTCATTAATTGATATGGGCTCACTGCCCTAATTCTGAAGTCCTATCAGCAAAAAAAAAATCAGTAAATTTGAATAGCCTTTAATCTGCATGGACATACAAGAAGAC
>JAXIVJ010017408.1:0-17500 GCA_036785665.1 Chirona hameri
GCAAATCCAGTGGCGTATTTTAAAAAAGTTGTTGAGCGGGGGTAGGCAAGGGCGTCGCCGATTTTTTTTTTAGAGGGGGGTCGGCTGAAATAAAAACAAAATGTACCCCCATCTTTATGCGTGTATTTAAGCCTTTGCAGCATTTTTAATGTGGTTTTCATGTTTTAGTAGGTACTTGTTATATGGCGAAATTTTCCGGGTTTGCCTGATCAAACCCAAAAATATGGGCCTTGTAGAGGAAATATGGCCACCGATGTGACGCCGCGAAGCGGCGTGAAAATGTTAATTTTAGGTCGTGAAAAACGAAATTGTAATATTGGAACCAGACCGTGAATGGAACCAAGTATCAGGTAACCCGTATTCCTGGCTGCACATTACGGTATGATGCAACGTATTGCAAAAATATTGAAATTTTGTAGGATTGCCCGATAAAACCCAGAAATATGGCCTTGTGGAGAATGAGAAGCTAAAAACGCTACTCATTCAATTCACCGTTACAACGAACCGGAGACGATGACGTTGGCTTCGTTATGACGATTGCAACCGATCTGACGACGCGAAGCGGCGTGAAATTTTAATTTTAAGGTAGTGGAAAACGAAATTTTCATATTGGAACCAGACCATGAGTGGAGCCAAGCCTCAGGTAACCCCTATTCCTAGTTGCACGTCTCGGTATGATGCAAAATATTGAAATTAAGGTAGTGTTTCATATACATATTCCTCGGATAGTAAATCACGATGACCGGTGGCAGTCAGCGCTCAATAGTACATATGATAATAACTGTAAACATATGTACCGAACTGTAACAAACAACTGGTAACAGTGCAAACGGTTTAAAAGCAGCAAGAGGCAGAACGACTTTTCCGCGCATAAATGGTCCCTGCATGTGGATCTGCAGGAGCCTGGGGCGAGATGGCTTGGTTCGAGCTGGCTTGGGGAGACGGTTTGGCAAGGTCCCACTATTAGCCCTTCGGTCCAGCAAGTTGGGCACCGCTGGAGCTGCTTCCGGGAGCCGATATCCGTGTATTTGCGTTCGCTCGCCTTTTTCGGAATTCGGCAGACTAGCTAAATAAACATGTAGCCCGCTTGAATATTTTATGAAGAGAGTGGGCCCTGGGGCTAGCAATTAGGTACCGCCAAGGATAGCCTCTGTCAGACACGTAATTAATTCCTTTTCCCATTTTCCAAATTTGTATAAGCAATTGCGAATTGTGTCATGCCGCGGAGTGGCGCGAAATTTGCAAGTTTTTCACTGTGGATAGCTGGATTTTGACTGCTGCAAGGGCAATTTTTACACCTGTAGGTCCGACCGTTGGGAGGGGGGGAATCATAGTTCCAGGACCTTTGGCGGGGGGGGGGGGGCATGACCCCTTGTCCCCCCTGGATCCGCCCCTCGACTATAGCCTCTGCCCGGGCTAGATCCAGCACCACATTCTCTCGCCAGCACCGCATTCATTCGCCAAAAAATCAAATATATTCCGCTGGAGTCTCGTCAGTCAAGACAACTTGCAGATAGTGGTTTCCAACACGGGATACAAAACTGCTATCTCAGTTTAAAACTAATGTTGAAGGTGAACTATTTCCTTTAAAGGTGATGATGATGATATATCGTGATTTAGAGTGGCGATCTATCAGGGTTGCCAGAGCCCGGAAATTAAGTTAGGGTAACATGCAGTTTCAATGTAATAGCTACCAGAAAACAAGACCCGTTTTCAGTAGACACATATTGATTTCCGTCACCTTTGCCTCGAGGACAAGCTATCATATTTTACTGCCATATGAAGTATTTTTTTTAAACTTTGGCAATGCTCATCATTTTTACCATATATGGTAAACGATATGCTATTTTCGACTACGGAAGGGGGGGGGGGGGGGCGGCAAAAAGATAGTTTTGCCCCCACTTGATTTTGCCAGCGGGGGCGGGTGCCCCCGCTGCCCCCCCCCGAATCTGCCGCCCCTGCTCTGGTATTAGTTCAGTAATTCACCTCCCCAGTTTATGGTGTTCTTGAGGTCATTAATAGTAGAAGAGTAGTCTGCTGATATACTTTGATGACATACTGAACAGTGAGTTATCTTTCTTGTAGAGGTTGATTTTCCATTGGGTCCGCAGTGCTGGAATATTTTTATCTGCACTTCGCTGAGATGCAAATATAAAAAGGTTTAATACACGTTCAATGATTAAGTGACATAATGTGTTATCTTTGCATCCCTCTGAGATACAAGATATGGTCATGTGAGTTCTGACTAAAAATCAAGTACCTATATTGAACTGAACTGGACTGAATCAACCTCTACTTAACCCTATTTGTAACAGGCTCCTGGCTACCCCTATTTGTAACAGGGGAGCGGATTCCGCCCCCCGGAGATCTCGAGATCTACCCGTCCGATTTTCAAAAATGAAACGGCGTTTGGTTCCCCTCAACACGATCTACATTTCTAAATAATAAAAAAATATAAATTTTTGATAGGGGGCAACAGGGGGGCAAAACCCACAAATTTAGTGGTATTTTTGATCCAACATAGCTTTCATGTTTATCGACCGATTACAACACAATTAATACGAATCGATAGAGATTGAATTGGAAATTGATATATGACAGTGGCGTTTGCAAATTCAAAAATCATAGGCGTGTGCAGGTCACTCAATATGGGGGTGAAGTAAATGCGTAATAAAACCATTTTTTTAATGTGTTTTTTAAGAGATGAAATGGAATGTGATTGTGACATTAGGCAAAACAGTTAAAAATCATATTTTTTTGCCATAGGCGGTACCAGGTTAGTGAAAAAGGGGGGTAAATTGGAAAAAAATATTAACCGCAGACAAGTTGCTAGACAGCACTATAAATATGTTACTGATCGTAGATAGTTCCTTTTTGCATGTTGTACTTCATAATAGGCGTATCCAGGATCCATACTGGGACGGCTCAATACCTTTTGATAAGTATATTATCCGCTATTATGATACTAACTAGTCAACAGTGACTATTTCACTTACAATTTCAATTAACATTGCTTACCCCCTTTTACCCTACCTGGACTCGCCTATTATCTTATAATCGTTCGTAGAGTAGCCTGTGGTGCGTGTTTCATCCGCAAACTACAGGATGTTATGTCATTGTACGCCCATGCCTCTTAGTTTCCTTGCAATAATATGACCCCCTTTCTTCCATTCCTGAGCGCGCCTCTGCAAAAAAATGACTTTATTCCCTTTCCTGGCCTCATATGTGCATATATAATTATAAGCTAACCGTCTATTGCGCCGTTATCGCTGGCATATCGTCATCACCAAGCCAGTCACCCCCTTTTCATGTGCTTGAACACGCCCCTGAAACTCTATATGTAATAAATTATGCAAATAATGGAAGCAGAAGCTATCTTTTACATCTTGATAACTATAAATGCCCCTTATATTGCTCTATTTGCTTCCCGCCAAGCATTGAATACTTCCTGGAACCCCCCCCCCCCTTTTCAAGCCCCTGAAACCGCCTCTGCCATGAAATTTTAATGATATTTCATTAACATCAACTAATTTGCACTTGTTGCAATCACCGTGAACCGATGTAACTCCTTCATACTTGAGGCAGTTACGAAGAAACCGTGAAGATCGCATTTCCGTATTATCGCCAAATATCGCCTCCGAACCCACCCAAAACTGCACCCTGGAACCGCCTCTGTTCGGGTTAAGAACTCAAAATTTTGACTCCAAATGCGGTATTCAATTCTATGAAAAGTCCCAAAATTTCATGGGCCTGCTCCCAGCCGTTCTGGAGATATCTGCGAAAAACATGAGGGAGGGGGGGGGGGGGCGGAATCCGCCCCCCCCCCCCCCTGTTACAAATAGGGTTAAAAAGATATATAATTCTTCATGTCTCCCTTGTGGAAGATAATGTATTTTCCGTGTGTGTTCCTGAAAACCCTCGCTCCTTCGTTGCTCGGTTTTTCAGTCACACGCTTGGAAAAGATATTCTTATCTTCCACTTGGAGCCATGAAGAATCCTCTATATCTTTGACTGTATGAGATTGTCTGGGGGTGGTGGGTCCAGGGGGCGACAGGCCACTCAGTGGGTTCCACAGCACAGCGAACGAATGCGAGCGGAGCGTTCTAACATGGGTCCCTATGACCGTAATTGCTGTGAAGGTTAGGTCAAGTTTGATTACTTATAGTTTTTGGTGACGCCATCGTTTTGGTATTACTGGTACGCTTTTCTGTCTGTCGTATTAATACTCCCTTCTTTTATTAGGGACCTCAAGAACACCATTAACTGGTGAGGTGAATTACTGAACTAAAATATGAAACTGAACAGAAACTCGTCCCTTATGTCATTAGTGTAATTATGTCATTGTCATGTTGTGTTATGTCATTAGTGTAACACCTCAGTTTTATAATTATTTTTGTCTGAACGATCATCTTCAAAGAGAGCTATTATATATTATAATTGCTTTGTAATGGTTATTTTTGATAGATCACCAAATAAATGTATTGAATTATTTTAGACTTTTAAAGACAAAACATGGCTTTCGTGTTCGGTCCAGACTGATTACGTTTTTTTTTGGCATGATTCAATCACAATTCATTTTGGAACCTGAATTATTCAATCACTGTTCAATTCATGGAACAATTTTGTGTGAATTGATTAAATCAATGCGGCAAAAAATGTGCATTTATATATGTTCTGTATTTCAGGGTGCCAGTGGCGGACAGCCAGCTGTTGGCTGCCTCGATGGCAGTATGCAGATTGAAGGAGGCAATGTGTGTGTGCTTCAGGCACTTTGCGGCTCATGATTATGAGTCAGGCTCACATGTTAAGTTGAAGAAGTCCGCCATCCCATCACTGGCATGTGTCGATCCTTACGGCTCGTGTTAAGAGGATCCCTAACCATCTGTAGAAGCCGTAAATAGAAGTGAACCCTCTGAATGGGACAGAGGACAGAGGACAGAGGACAGAGGACCAAGCAGTGAGGGCACTCTAGGAAAAATATCAGCAGCGGACCAGCTGAGAGACCTTGGACCAGGGTTGTGCTTGACTCAGAGTCGGTGAGTCAAATTTGACTCAAAACTGACTCAACTCAACTTGAGTCAGAGTTGAGTCGCTTAAGAAAAATAGGGGCTCAACTTGAGTCAGAGTCGAGTCACTTAAGAAAAATAAAGGGGTTGAGTTGAGTCAGAGTTGAGTCACATGGATGTCGCTTGAGTCAAAGTTGAGTCGCCTGGATGCCGCTCAAGTCACTGTTGAGTCGACTCATCCTCTTACGAGTCAGTCACATCTGACGAGAAAAACAAATCCTAGCAACTGCATAATAAAGGCGTCCAAACAATGTTATAGTGTGAGAGTGTGAGTTTGGGTGCTTTTCAAACCCACTTTATAATCATTAGTTGATAATAAATCAATGTTGTATTTCACAAACTTAAAGAGTACTTCACTACATCACTTACTCTGCTGACTGCCCCTTATCTTAAGTGAAGCAATACAATATGAAATACATACATACTACATAGACATGATAACTGCAGTATATATAACCTAATAATAACCATATCAACATGATTTACACTGTATCACATAGCATCAAAATAATGACCAACTTAAACCAATAATTAAAGCCAACTGATGATATGTCAGCATGCTTACGCACGTACCCAGATAATATATTTAAGCTTGAACCCCTGTGACTGACAACCGATCTAACTTGAACTAAAACATCCCTTGACCCCTACGAACACATACAAGGTTATCGCCAATTTGTCTTCAATGTTTTACGAACCACACATTTTATTTTATTTTATTATTATCATTATTGCTATTATATATTTAAATATACCTTAAATTGCAGGTGGATGCAGTAGATATTTATGATAATGCAATATTAATGTGCCTTCATCCAGTGTAAATCAAAATAACAGTATTTACATATAATATTCCAATTACTTTTTGCAAGTTAAATACCTACATTTGAATCAAAGTCGTGAAGTCCGTTGAACATGAGTCAAAAATGAGTCGACTCAAGAAATTTTCACATGAGTCAGAGTTGAGTCAGGAGTAAAAGCAAATGAGTCAAAGTTGAGTCGACTCAAACAAAATTATCCCCCGCTTGAGTCAGAGTCAACAGCAAATGGCAGGTCAGGGGCAACAGCAAATGAGTCAAAGTTGAGTCGACTCAAAACAACTAATTCCTCCCTCTTGAGTCAGAGTTTGGTCAGAGTCTCTTCGAAAATGAGTCAGAGTCGAGTCAGTCTAAAAAATCTGAGTCGAGCACAACCTGCCTTGGACAGCGTGAGGAGCCTTCGGCAGGTCGGGATGGTCCTTGCTAAACTGTGAGGCCGCTAGGCCTCTTTAATTAAGAAGACCCTGTGTGAGTTTGAGAGAAGCTCAGCCTCTTCGAAAGCATCCTTTACCGGTCTGATATGGCCCTTACCAGGCCTGAGAGGGCAGTAAGGGCCCTGGGTCCAATCTAGGCCTATTTGAGACCTGAGAGGGTCGTCGCTCAACCTGAGAGGATCCTTGAGGCTTGATGATGTCTTTTACCAGGCATAGGTATGGGACTAGTGGTACCAGTTCCAGAAAATATTTGTCCAATGTCCGACGGATGTCCAAGACCATGGTCAGCTGTCCGTCCGAAACTGTCCGAAAGTCGTTGTTTGTCCGAAATTTGTCCGAAAGCATACAAAGTGTTTGATATGGAAATGAATTACCTGTGGCACACTTTCTTTTTAATAAAAAGTAACTACGTGATTTTCCCGACAAGCCGTCCTTGGGCATTGGATGTCCGAAAATGTCCAAAGAAATATGCTTTTGTCCGTCCGAAAACCGAATCGGTCTTCGGACAAATTCAGAATTCCGAAAATGATTGTACCGATTGGCACCACTATATGGGACCCTTGGACGATCTGATGGGGCCTCTGTCGGTCTGAGAAAGTGCTCGACTGATCTGAGAGAACATTTGCCTGCCTGAGAGGTTTCGTAGCATATGCCAGTCTGAGAGGATTCTCGGTCAGTCTGCACGTGCCCTCAGCCGGTCTAAGAGGGCCCTCGTCAGGTATGCGAGGAGAGGGCCCTCGTCAGGTATGCGAGGAGAGGGCCCTCGTCAGGTATGCGAGGAGAGGGCCCTCGTCAGGTATGCGAGGAGAGGGCCCTCGTCAGGTATGCGAGGAGAGGGCCCTCGTCAGGTATGCGAGGAGAGGGCCCTCGTCAGGTATGCGAGGAGAGGGCCCTCGTCAGGTATGCGAGGAGAGGGCCCTCGTCAGGTATGCGAGGAGAGGGCCCTCGTCAGGTATGCGAGGAGAGGGCCCTCGTCAGGTATGCGAGGAGAGGGCCCTCGTCAGGTATGCGAGGAGAGGGCCCTCGTCAGGTATGCGAGGAGAGGGCCCTCGTCAGGTATGCGAGGAGAGGGCCCTCGTCAGGTATGCGAGGAGAGGGCCCTCGTCAGGTATGCGAGGAGAGGGCCCTCGTCAGGTATGCGAGGAGAGGGCCCTCGTCAGGTATGCGAGGGTATATAAGGCGTGGTGATGCCCTAGAGGCCAGTCTGGGAAGATCCTTAACAGACCTGAGAGCACGCTTGCCAGGCCTGCAAGGGTCCTCGCCAGGCCTGAGAGGGCCTGATCAGACCTGAAAGGGCCTGGTCAGACCTGAGAAGACATGGTCAGACCTGTGAGGGCCTGTTGATGCTTACGAAGGCCTTAGGGCCTTATGCTTAGTCTGAGAAGGCCTTTGCCAGACCTCAGGTGGTCCTGCCGGTCTGAGAGGACCTTCAGGGAACCAGAAAGCAAGACTCCCAGAGCACTGGAAGGGCACCGGGCAGCGCACAGGGAAGGACAGAGAAGTGCAGGGCACACGGAAGGGCAGGGCAGGGTAGGACAGGGCAGGAAACAGGGCAGGACAGGGCACAGGACACACCGCACAGGATACGGTACAAAGGGCAGGGCACAGGTCAGCACACAGGTCAGCGCACATGTCAGAGCACAGGTCATTGCACAGGACAGGGCATAGGGCAGGGCAGGGGACGGCATAGGGCAGGGTACAAGACAGGACAGGGCATAGGGCAGGGCAGGGGACGGCATAGGCCAGGGCAGGACACAGCGCAGGGCACAGGGCAGGGCACAGGGCAGGGCACAGGGCAGGGCACAGGGCAGGGCACAGGGCAGGGCACAGGGCAGGTGAGGGAACAGGACAGGCCACAGGGCAGGTGAGGGAATAGGACAGGCCACAGGTCAGCGCACAGAGCAGGCACAGGTCAGTGTACGAGACAGGGCACTCCCTTCACCCACTCCCTTCATAAAATACCCACTCCCTTCATAAAATACCCACTCCCTTCATAAAATATTAACTTTCAAGCGGGCTACATGTTTAGCTAGTCTGCCGAGTTCTGAAAAAGGCGACGCGAACGCAAAGACACGGACATCGGCACCCGGAAGCTGCTTCAGCGGTGCCCAACTTGCTGGACCGAAGAGCTAATTACGAGCGAGCACGAAGCGCTCGCTCGTCCTTCCGTGGTATATGGGAAAAATATGAATATGAGCGGCCCGGCCCGACCCGGCCCGGTCCGTGGCGACGCTTTTGAGAAGCTAATATCTCTGCAACCGCACGTCCGATTGACAAGCGGGTTTCTTTGCTGAGTAGCCCCATCCAACCAAACCTGTTTGAGACCGGTGCCGACTCATGTGGGGTGTCTCTGCCCGTGCGCACGTGCACACCCCTATTCTATATCTCAGGAACGGCTGAGCCGATTGTGTTCAAATTTAGTGTGTGGTTAGGGACCCTCCGCCGCCGCCATCCCACAAGTCATGTGTGGGGTGCCTCTGCACGTGCGCACGTGCACACCCCTACTATATATCTCAGGAACGGCTGAGCCTATTGTGTTCAAATTTAGTGTGTCGTTAGGGACTTCCAGCCGCCAATTTCCCACAAGTCAGGGGTGGGATGCCTCTGCACGTGCGCACGTGCGCACTTTTTTTTGTATCTCAGAAACTACATGCCCTATCGAGTTGAAATTCGCCATACATTTCCTTCGCGCTCGCTCGTTCATCGCCGACTACGGCGCCTTACTGGTAGTAGCCGTTTTCACGAAGGATTTTGTGTTTGGGGCGATTAGGGCGTTGGGCGATTGGGGCGATTGGGGCGTTTGGGGTAAATGGGTCTATAGCTCGTAAGAACACGGCTTCCCAGGTTATTGTTGGTATCATTCGCAACTTTATGAATTCATGCATTTTTCTGGAAATTCCATTTTAATGATAACACCATAGTTTACTTAAAATATTTCATCTTAAACTAGCTCTGGTGTTGCCAGATGGCTGGGGTGTTTGTGCGACGCCATCTTGCTGGAATCCTGGAAGTGGCTGGTTCGGGAAATGGTCACATTTTGCAACGACATGGTTTTCAGGACTAATAGCTTATTTCAATGAAAACTAGATAAATTAGTTCATTCATATTTTCAGTCATATTCACTTTTGAAAGCAAGGATTAATGATAATTAGCGATTTCGTTTTGATCAATTGTTGTAAGATGACGGGAATGCTGGCTCCGGCTCTGCGCTGGCTCTGCGCAGGCGCCGCCGCCCGGTCACCATGGCGACGGGACGGCCGGTCGCCTGACGTCACGTTGCGCATGCGCAGAGCCGTGGTCTGCGCCCAGCAATGGCGTCCGTTTGATCTAGAGCAGCCATTTTTGAGTTTTTAGTACCAGTGGCTGCAGAAAGCCCGCATATGTCATGGGTGTATAGGGGCCTTTTCTGAGGTCTTTTCAACTTTTTGTGAGATGCATCAATTCATCAATTAATCAAATCAAAAACATTTGGTGTGATTCGAAATGCGTAAGGATTGTTCCGGTTTTCGGAAACCAACGAAGTTACCGCTCTAAATTGGACGATCTCAGCGGGACGGAGTGACGTTGAATTAAGGTCTGTCTATGCTTTTGACATTTAATTGCGTTTTTCATCATAATGTTATATTTCTTTGCCATTAATATCTTCAGTTTTGCCTTTTTAGTATACTTTTTAGCCTGTTTTGGGGCGTTTTCGTTATGTGTTGTAGAAGGAACTAACTGTATAGCGTTCAGCGCTGGCCTGAACGTTCCAGACTTCACAGTTGTTGATCTGTCCCCGACCCCGCCTCGTACCAGTACGCGCGTGCCGCTGTCTGTTTGGTCGCCCGCCCGCTGAGTGGTAAGAGCGGGCTGTCGAGACCGGAGCGCCAGTGACCTGTAAACCGTATATAACCTCGTATGACAGAATACAGACGAACGCCCCAGAGGACAGTCGTGTGCTAGAGTACGGACAGTGAGTGACGGTGGCGGACACTACACTAATACAACCCAAAATTGCCAGATTTGCTCATGAATGTGAATATTCAAAGCAAACTAACGGTAAATATTGCATTATAAGAGCATATACGTATACATTAATTCATAAAATTGTGATTGATACCAAAAATCACCGGAAAAAACCGTGTTCTTACAAGCTATAGACCTATTTACCCCAAACGCCCCAATCGCCCCAAACGCCCCTATCGCCCCAATCGCCCCAAACGCAAATCCTTCGTGAAAACGGCTAGTGGGACCAGGCCAGGACTGCCTCTTGCTGCTTTCAAACCATTTGCAAGCTGTTACCAGTTGTTTGTTACAGTTCGGTACATATGTATACAGTTATTATTATCATAGGGTAGCATGGGGCAAGACCCCAAACGCCCAACGCCCCAATTAGATGCATTTTGCTGAAAATCTCGTTTCCTATTTGACGGAGGCGGCGAGTGACAGCATTTGCACATAGTTTGGAGATTTGGCTTGTATTCTGCATCGCCTAATTATACCTTCTTCAGTTAACAAATTTGTAGGCGACGATTTTCAAGGAGCCTGCAAAAGGGGCATATTGGCCCACCCCCTTGGCAAGACGCCCCCTGTCGATGGGGCAAAACGCCCCATCCCCTCGAACTTGGCTCCTATGGAGAGTAGGCAAAAAAAAAAATACCGTTCGATAGCTCGCCGGAATTAATGTGGAAACTATTTCGTCATTTTTTGGCTCAGGTCAATACTTAGGTCAACAGAGGTAGTCAAAGGTCACCATGGCAACTCCTGGAATCTGTCTCAGATTTCCCCAAATATCTCGGGAACTATAATAGCTGGGAACAAAAGGAAAAAACAAACAATCAAAGGCTCTTTAAATATGCATTCGCTGGGCCTATGTACATTATTTATATCAGTTGAACAGTTTAGGCACAGTAGGTCATCAACGGTTAAGCACTTCTTGCCCAAGACGAAAGGGGCGTTTTACCCCATTGCGTGGCATGCGTGCTTCCGATGAAAAGCGAGCCTTGCCCAACAACGTGCATGAACCCATAAATGAGCAATATACCTTTTCCTACATCAGATTCTGACCTTTCAGTTGGCTTGAATTGTCTGGAAGAAAAGTGTTGAGAGAAAGAATGCTCCTGGTCCATTTCAGTACTGAAATAACAGAAACCGCTCCAAAAACAGACTTTTACTTATATCTCTGGAAAGCGCCGCAGAAATTATGTCGCCTTCTATAAGTTCACTGACCATATGTTGCTTGTTTTGTGAAACAGAATATTTTTACCCGGGACCTTTTAAATTCCGAGATATCTTGGTGAGGGGTTTTACCCCGATGGGGCGTGTTGCCCCATCTTACCCTATGTACCAGTAAAACGCCTTTTTGGGCGATGACCGAGCGGGCGCGCACTGGTAAAACTAAAACAGGTGTGACATATCAAACGGTACGGGAGCACACGTGGTAGTAACACATAGTCCTTTTAGTCCTTTTAGTCTCTTTAGTCCTTTTAGTCTGTGCGGGTGGTGGCGGTACTATGTTTAGTACCGCCGACACCAGTGTAGAGATGGCGCCAGTGTCGCACACGTCCGCCATTACCGTTACAAATACAGTCCTCTCTGAGACGTCGTCGTGTGCACAGCGGAGTGACACTGAGACTCGAACATGGCGCAGCCGGCAGGGTCCGAGGGGAGCGACCCCGCCTCAGTAACTATACCGATGCCGAGTGACGACGAGGACCACCAGTGACGCAATCAGCGGCCCACAGTGCCGTCCACAGTGCCGTCTCTCCGTCGATGGCGAGGGACGCCAAACCCCACCGACTGGAGCTGACCAGCGACCGCGGCGCCTCTTACCGGCTGTGGCGCCAGCGGTGGGATGATTACGCCATGCTGGCAGGGCTGTCGAGCAAGCCTCCGGCCCTGCAGATGGCAATCCTCCGCACCTGCCTGTCGGACGAGGCCCTGACTGTCGTGGCAAATTCCGACGCGCCAGCGGCCCAACGCAACGACCTGTCCGCCGTCCTGGCGCACCTCGAGCGCTACGCACGCGGCCAGGTGAACGAGGTGATAGAGCGGAGGACATTTAACATGTGCGCGCAGCTCAACGGCGAGTCATTTGATGACTTCGCCACGCGTCTGCGCGACTTAAGCAGGGACTGCGGTTTCTGTGACCACTGCAGGGATTCTCTAATCCGTGATCGGATGGTGGTCGGTCTGCGTGACCCAGCCACCATCAAACGCTTGTGCGCGGTGCCGTTGCTGTCGCTGCAACAGGCCACGCAAATCTGCCGGTCAGAAGAGGCCGCCGCTCGTGACGTCACGACCATCACGGGCAGCGACGCGGACGCCGTGTCCGCCTGCAGCACGCCGCGTCTCCGCGGCGACGCCCCCGCCCAGAACCGCCGACGCCAGGGGAGCCGCGGTGTCCGATTTCAGTCTCGGAGTCCCACCCCTCCCCGGCGCCGGCTGGGATCAGAGGTCGCCGAACCGGAGATGGACGACGCTCCGGCGGCCTGCCGTAACTGCGGTGAGCGGCACAGCCGTTCAGCCCGATGCCCGGCGGCCAACCGCCCATGTTATAACTGTGGACGACTGGGCCACCTGTCACGGATGTGCCGCAGCGCCCGACGCCCGTACGAGTCGTCGGCATCCGCCATCACCATGGCCACGACCGCGACGACCGCGGGCGGGTCGGCACCGACCGTCCGCGTGACCGTCACAGGTCGACAGACGGCGGAGATGGACGCTCTCCCTGACACCGGAGCTGACGTATCGGTGGCAGGCCTGGATTTCGCGCCCAAAATCGACGAACTTAACAACAACCTCCGGCCGCCGACAACCAACCCTCGCGCCGTCGACGGGCACACGGTCCGGTCTCGTGGCAGCCTGCCAGTGCGCATAAGCCTGGGTGATGTGACCGTGCGCGACACGGTACACATTATTCCAGGCGTGCCCCGCCTGCTACTCTCCTGGAGGACCGCTCGGTCCCTACGCCTTGTGCCGGCAACCTACCCGCAGCAGATCGCCACCGTCGCCACATCGACCGCGCCGCTGTCAGCCGCCGAGCCCGGCCGCGGTGGGACAGCGGCGCCGCCGCCGCCGGCCGCCGCCGCCGCTCACGGCCACCGCCGGCCGTCACCGTCGCCGCCGCCGGCGCCGCCGCGGGCCGGGCCGGCAGCGAGCGTGCTGCCACCTACTTCGGTCGATCCGACTACAGCGCCGCCGACCGCTACGGGACAAGCTGCGTCTGCTGAGAATCCGCTACACGAATTCGCCGATGTACTGGATGGTGTCGTCAGGGCTATGCCGGGCGAGGAGTTCCGGATCCACCTTCAGAGGAACGCTACCCCATTCGCGGTGCACGCACCTCGCCGAATCCCGCTGTCTATGCGAGAGACGCTCCGAGAGGAGCTCAACAGACTGGAGCGGGACGGCATCATCGCTCCGGTGACAGTGCCGACTGACTGGTGCGCGCCCATCGTTGTGGCACCGAAGAAAGACGGAGGCATCCGTCTGTGCGTGGACCTCACCAAGCTCAACCAGTCCGTGAAAAGGGAGCTGTACCAGTCCAGCACGCCAGCTGAGTGCGTTGCATCGATCGTGGCGTCTGAGGCCCGGTGGTTCAGTGTCTTCGACGCGGCCAAGGGATATCACCAGTGTCCTCTGACCGAGTCGTCACGCCACCTGACGACGTTCATCACGCCCTTCGGGAGATATCAGTACCTCCGCGCGCCGTACGGCATATCATCCATCAGCGAACACTACAACAGACGGATGGACGAGTGCTTCATCGACATGGACGGCGTCCAGCGTGTCGTTGATGACGTCATCGTCTACAGCAAGACGAAGGAAGAGCACGCCGCCCGAGTTCGCGAGTTCCTGACCCGGTGCCGGGACCGCGGGGTGGCGCTGAACCCGGCGAAAACTCAGCACCAGAGGCAGAGCGTCAAGTTCGCCGGCTTCATCGTGGCCGACAGCGGGTACACACCAGACCCGGCACTGACGAAGGCCATCGCTGCGTTCCCGGCGCCGAGTTCGCTGACGGAGCTGCGCAGCTTCTTCGGCCTCGCGAACCAGGTGGCTCCCTTCTCGGAGGACACTGCCGCACATCTGGAACCGCTGCGCCACCTACTGAGCGCGAAACGAAGCTTCGTCTGGGACAGCGGCCACCAGGCGGCGTTCGAGAAGGCGCGGGCAGCACTGGGCTCCGTTCGCACGCTGGCCTTCTTCGACCAGACACGCCCTACCCTGCTGTCGACCGACGCGAGCCGTCTGAAGGGGCTCGGGTTCCTCCTCCAGCAAAAACAGCCGGACGGCACCTGGCGTGTGGTCCAGGCCGGCTCTCGGTTCCTGACGGACGCGGAGAGCCGCTACGCCACCATCGAGCTGGAGCTGCTGGCAGTGGCCTGGGCGTGCCACAAGTGCCGCCTCTTTCTCAGCGGGCTCCCAGAGTTCGACGTTCTGACCGACCATCGCCCTCTCGTGCCGATCCTAAACTCAAAGAACCTCGATGAAATTGAAAACCCGCGCCTCCAGCGCCTCCGCCAGAAACTGTCCATGATGAACTTCACCGCCAGATGGCAGCGCGGGACGGAGCACCAGGCGGCGGACGCCCTCTCCCGGTCTCCGGTGGACCCGCCCACCGCAGAGGACGAGCTGGCCGAGGACAGGTCAGCAGCCACCGTCTCCGCCGTCGTTCTCAGCGAGGCAGCCGAGCTCTGCACCGACCTCCGGCTGGACGAGGTACGGCGAGCAGCGGACCGAGACGAGGAGGCCCGACTGCTCCTACAGACCGTGATGGACGGCTTCCCGTCCCAGAAGTCCGACCTGCCGTCGCTCATGCGGCCCTACTGGCCGGTCCACGACCGTCTCGCCGTCGAGGACGGACTGGTCGTGTGCGGCTGCCGGCTCGTCATTCCCCGCCCGATGCGCGCGGCCGTGCTCGCCGAGCTGCACGCCAGCCACCAGGGGCGCGAAAAAACGACGAGCCGTGCCCGCCGGATCGTGTACTGGCCGGGGCTAAGTAACGATGTGGACAACGTCACGAAGAGCTGCCAGCCATGCCAACGCGAGCTGCCGTCCCACCCGCAGGAGACGTACCGGACCCGTGAGGCACCGGACCGGCCGTTCCAGCACCTGTGTGCCGATTTTTTCGAGCACGCCGGCCGGCACTACTTGCTAGCGGTCGACCCATTCTCGGGGTGGCAATTCGTCCGCCCCCTTGGTCAGACCGCAACCGCTGCCCTGCTCGTGAGAGAGCTGCGGGGCATCTTTTGCATCGCTGGTGTCCCCGAGGTGCTATGGTCCGACGGCGGGCCACAGTTCACGTCGCGCGCTCTCGCTGTGTTCCTCAAGGAGTGGGGCGTGCAACACAGAACCTCGTCGCCGCACTACCCGCAGTCGAACGGGCGCGCCGAGGCAGGCGTGAAGTACGCGGCCAAACTGATCCGCCGCGTGTGGAATGAACAGGACGCTACGATGGACCACGACGCCTGGGTCCGTGGCACTCTGCAGTACCGGAACACGCCAGGCCCGGACGGCCGATCACCTGCACAGATCGTGCTCGGCCAGCCGGTGCGGGACATGATCCCGGCTCACCGGCGCTCGTTCGCGCCCTGCTGGCAGCGCGCCGCCGACGATGCCGACGCGGTGGCCGCCGACCGCCAAGACGAGGCCCGGGAGCGCTACGACCGGCGCGCCACCGATCTCCGCGGCCTGACGGTCGGCAACCAGGTCGTTATCCAGGACCACGCCACCAAACGGTGGGACCGTTTTGGCGTAATAGCGGAGGTGGGCCCACACCGCCGGTATTATGTGAGAATGCCGAGCGGCCGCGTGCTTACCCGAAACCGGCGGTTCCTGCGCCGGCGATACGGTCACGCTGCGCCGGACGCCAGCGAGCCCTCGCCTCGCACCGCTGACACGCCTGCCGACGACCAGCCACCCGCGCCCGAGCCGTGCGCGCAGACGTCGCCGTCGTCACCGCCGCCGCCGCCGCGCCGGTCTCAGCGCCAGCGGCGACCGCCCGATCGCCTGATCGAAACGTGCCGGCTGGCTGTCGCTGGTGGGGGGTGGGGGTTGATGGCCTGAAATCGTTGTACATATATGCCGAGGCCTGATTGTACAGCCGGTGTTCGATGCTAGCCATCGGTCACCGACTGGGTGAGGGGGTGTGCGGGTGGTGGCGGTACTATGTTTAGTACCGCCGACACCAGTGTAGAGATGGCGCCAGTGTCGCACACGTCCGCCATTACCGTTACAAATACAGTCCTCTCTGAGACGTCGTCGTGTGCACAGCGGAGTGACACTGAGACTCGAACATAGTCCTTTTAGTCCTTTTAGTCCTCCATAAAAATTGGCAGGCCTCCATGCATGCCAACATAAAAATTAAGTTGTATTAAATTGTACATGCTCTCCTTTCTCGAATCCGCCAAAAGGGAGTACGTCCTGAGCGCTGCATGCTTCAGCGTATACAAAACGAATGCTTAGATAAATCAAGCCATTTTTGATCAATAATGATTTGTGTTCATTTCGACGTTAGGGGTGATACACTGTGGTATCACCCCTACCAGAACCACCATAACAAAATGAAAATTGATTTGATGGTCCTATCCAATGGTGAAAACTCTATCTCAATCGGAGCAGTGGTTGCAAAGTTATTATCTTCCGAAAAGCGTCTGTATGGCCGGGTCGGGCCGGTTCGGGCCGGGTCAAATGTAAATTTGTCTAGTAAGTTGACGAGAAACCTCACGGGCGCTTCGCGCCCGCTCGGTAACTATTGAGCTCTGACTGCCACCGTTCATCATGATTTACTATCCGAAGAATATGTATATTAAAAACTACCTTAATTTCAATATTTTCATCATACCGAGGTGTGCAACCAGGAATAGGGGTTACCTGAGTCTGGTTCCAATATTACAATTTAGTTTTCCACGACCTAAAATTAAAATGTTCACGCCGCTTCTCGGCGTTACGTTGGTGGCCATCGTCATAACGAAGCCATCGCCACCGTCTTCGGTTCGTAATGAATAGTATGTTTAGCTTCCTATTCTCTACAAGTGCACCGCCTATGTTTCTGGGTTTTATCAGGCGAACCCGTAAAAATTGCGCGCCACTTCGCGGTGGTAAATAACAAGTACCTACTATAACATGAAAGTCCACATTATAAATGCTGCAAAGGCTTAAGTACACGCATACCAAAATGGGGTACATTTTTTTCTCGTCA
>JAXIVJ010017408.1:22500-26178 GCA_036785665.1 Chirona hameri
AATTTTATACCGTGCCATTATGTCTGATGTCACGTTATTTATGAACAACCGAACTTTTGTACAATGCCAGAACATGTGCGACAAGGTTTCTGGCTCTCGTTGACAAAATGTGCATCTATCGTCGTCTTTGACGTTAATGATTTTCAGAAATCTGTTAGTCGTGAGAATTCGGTTTACTAGTTTGTAATGGAACATTCTTATGCGTGTTGAATGTGTAACTTTTATCACGTTTACAAAACTGTTAGCTCCGAAACACCCTACGTCCCTTATCCATTTCTGCTCCTGGCGTGTGTTTGTTTGGTCAAGTTCGTTCAGTCTGCATTTCAATGCTATCTCATAAGCAAAACGGGCAAACTTTTGGTGGTTCATGACGACATTTATTCGTAAAGGTATTATAGGCCTCGCCACTTTGTGTGATGCTATTTCCTTCACACTGTCCGGTAAACTTCTAAGTAAGCTTGTGTAACATAGAAAAGTCATGTTAATTCCAAACTTAGCTCTAATTGCTTCTCTTGTACTAACATGACCAGTGCGTTCGTCGATTAAATCTGCCAAAAACGTAAGCCTCTTCTTCTCCAATCCTTAACAACCGTTGCAATTGAATTTCGTGTAATCCGAGAACCACAAACTCTCCGATAGTATGTCTGGCATATCGGGCTTATACTCTTGACTGAAACGGCTAAAAGCATCTAGCACATCCTGCCAAAATGGATTACCTATTTTGGAGCGAATTTTGTTGTAGTTGTTTACTTCCAAATTGTAGAACACTATCAATGTTTGGCAATTCATTTGCTGCTAATTGTGCCCACTCTGCATTGGAAGTCTTCAGTCTCTTAAGCCATGTTAGTTTCATACTCCTTACGAATGCATGTATGTCTATCATGTTTAATCCACCTGATTCAACATTTTGTATCTCTTTGGCCCGCTTAATGGGATCTCTTTTTTCCCCCCAAAGAAACGAAAACAAAATACGTTCGATTTGCTTGAGTTCCGGCTGGGTTGGATTTGGCAGTGCTGTAAGCAGGTGTACCAGTTTAGAAATAAGCAATGACTTGATAACTGTAATCTTCCCTAGAGGAGTAAGATTTCTTCTGCGCCACTGTGCTATTTCCTTTTGTATCTGTACAATTTTTGGTTCAATGTTTGTTTGTGTTATTCTATGATTATTATCCGAGAAAGTTATACCCAGTATCTTGATCTGCTTAACCCACTTGACATTAAAGTTTTCAGCGCTGCATTGAGTCTGTTGCTCTTGAGTCCCAATAGGGAGACAGACGGTTTTTTCAATGTTCAGGTTGAGACCAGAAAAACTAGAGAATGTGCTTAATTCCAATAATGCTTCTTGTACGCAAGTTGACGAATTGTTTAGGAACAGAACCGTGTCATCGGCGTATTGTGATATTTTTACTTCATGATTTTCAGATAGACGAATACCGGTGAGGCTGTGTGTTTGCTTTATTTGGTTGGCAAGTATATTAACAGCCAGGTTGAACAGATACCCTGATGCTGGGTCTCCCTGTCGTATCCCGCAATTAAGAAATATTTTATTGCCCAAGTGACCATTTAATATTATCCTTGAAAAGTTTGCATTATTAAAGTATATTGTTCTTACCAAATTTCTGAAAAGGGATCCAAAATTATAGCCCTTAAGAACTCTAGAAACAAAGTCCCACGATAAGGAGTCAAACGCCGCCTCAAAATCAGCTGACATAATCACCCCTGTTCCGTTATTCTTTGAAACATTGTTAATTACGTCAAAAATTAATCTCGTGTTTTCTCCAATGTATCGGCCTTTAATGTAAGCCGTCTGGCATGGGTCGATCAATTTTGTCATTACCCGCTGTAGTCTGGCAGCAATCGCCGCTGATATAATTTTGAAGTCAGTATTTAAGAGTGTGATTGGGCGCCACGCTTTTATGTTATCTGGAGGTTTTCCGGCTTTTGGAATCATTGTAATGATACCTTCTCTATGTGATATTGTCATTGTATTTGATCGAGAACATAATATGAATGCTTTATACAAAAAAGGCCCTAATCGGCTCCAAAAGTATTTAAAGAAGTTTGATGTATAGCCGTTAGAACCAGGAGATTTCCCTTTTTTCATTTTGTTCAATGCTTCCGTTAACTCTTCGTATGACAGTGGCTGCTCGAAGGTAATACGTTCATGGTCACTTAAATGTGTTAATATATGTCTATCGATAAATGTATCAGCTGATGGTGGCATGGTATGCTCTTTGTTGTATTTGTTTGATAAGTTGTTTGAAAGTGCATCCAGTATTGAACATGTTCGAGTGAGGATCTGCTCACCAGTTTTTATTACTGTTACTGATTTTCTTAAAGCATTTCGCTTTTCTAGACCAAGGAAATATTTAGATGACCGTTCTCCTTCCTCATGCCACCTGGTCCTAGATCGCACTAAAGCCCTGTGATTAGGGGCTTTCTTAAGTTCTCAAGCTCTTCCTGGTAATTTTTCAAACGGAAAGCATTCTCTTCCGTTCTTGCTTCGCAAAACTGTGAATGAGCCTTAGCTATTCGTGTCCCGAGTTCTTTTTCTTTTTCTTTAGTGCGTTTTGCTTTCCGTTTGGAAAATTTAATGGTTTCCCCACGGATCATCATCAATAATGTTTCATAAAATAAATCATGGTTTATTTGGAATTGAATATCTTTAAAATTATCTTCGTCCAGCAAAAAACTTTGAGTGTACACAGGCAAAGCATATTGTTCTATTGTACTATCAATGCATGTATTCACAATGTTAACATAGTCCGCATCATTGAGAAGTGATTCGTTGAATTTCCAAAGACCTGGACCTCGTCGTTTTCGCCGACTTCCATACTCATCGATATCATATTGTGGTCTGTTCTATACCCGGGGAAAATGTTTAACTCATCGCATAAACTTGACAAATGGTTACTTACAAAAAACATATCCAATCGTGCCCCCTGGTTTGGGCTAGGTCTCATCCAAGTAAATTGGAGCTCGTTGGGATTGTATTGTCTCCATATATCGGTCAGACTGTGTTTTTCACACATGGAGTTAAACTGCTTTCTAGCATTTACATTATTTTCTCGTGTGTACCCATAGCAATCTATTTCGGGATTTATGACAAAGTTGAAATCTCCGCCAATAATGACATGGTCACAGTCTACACTCTCTATTAGATTATCAATTCGTCTATAGAAATCTGGCTCGTCTCTGTTAGGGCCATATATGCTGCCTAATGTGTACGTGTCTGTACCAATCTTACATCCTAACAAAACATAATTTCCTGTATCGCAATTGAATTCAAAAAGTACGTCATGATTAAGTTCTTTGTCTATTAAGATGGAGGTTCCTTTACTGTTGTTTGTATAAAGGGAATGGTACGATTTACCTTTCCACAGAGTGTTAAAGAATGATACTTTTTCCGCTGTTAAGTGAGTGTCTTGCAGGAAGATAATATCAAAATGCATGTTGTTTAGGTACTGCATGACGTCTCTACGTTTATGCTGGCTTCCCAGTCCCCTTACATTTAGTGATCCAATTTTAAATTTAGTCATTTTTTGTATCTAAGAAAACGCCTTAACTGTGGCTTGGTGTGTACGTGTGTCTATGCATATATTTATGCGTGTGCATGTACTTGTGCGTATACGTGTATTCGTGTATTCGTGTATGCGTGTATGCGTGTATGCGTGTATG